>PRKT01000318.1:503025-539654 GCA_003671525.1 Saccostrea glomerata
TGAGAATACTGGTTTTTAACTAATTGAATTTTTTGTTTCACCTTTTCAACATACTCTTTATCATGTAAAAGATTATTGTTAAATTTCCATAGTCCACGTCCTCGTTCAAATAAATTAAACTTTAACTCAATTGTAACTGAAGAATGATCAGATCTATACCCAGGTTTTATATCAAAATGTTCAACAATATTTGATAGGTTTTCTGATATAAGGATGTAGTCAAGACGACCCTGCTTAACTGGATTTTTTCTTCTCCATGTATAAACTTTTTTATCTGGGTTAAGTATTCTATAATAGTCAACTAAATTCAAATCATTCATTATTTCAATAAGTTTTTCTCTGGCTTTGGGGTTATTTACATTTGCATAATTAAATGTGTCTATGTTGGGATTCAATGCCAGATTAAAATCTCAACACAGGATAAAATAATCATTATCAAATTCTAAGAAATAGTCCCTTAACTTTTTCATAAAATTCAGGGCTATCGTAATTTGGGCCATAAATATTAATAATAGTAATTCTGTTATCATCAACACTTACGTCAAGTGCTAAAATATTACCCTCATTATCTTTTTTCTCCCTGTGGAGCTTTAGTTCAAAATTATTATTGAAAAAAATGGCCACCCCTCTAGAGTTTGACAAATATGAATTAAACACACATTTATAGCCCCACTGGGTCTCTACACATGATTCTAAGTCAGTTGTAAAATGGGTATCCTGAAAACAAACTATAGAATAATTTTTTGTTTTATAAAAGTTTAGTACATCTTTTCTCTTTGATTGTGTATTTAACCCTTGACAATTGACTGTTGCTATTTTTATCGAACCCATATCGGTGTAAAAATAACGCTAAGTTCATTACATTCATACTGACCTTTTACACAAACAATCTCACTGAAAAACATAATACAGGAATGAAAAAGTAAACAAATGAAAGAAAAGAGAAAAAAAAATAAATGAATAGAAAAAAAAACAGACCAAAAAAAAAAAACACTTAAAATCTGAAAAATAGACTTTAAATTGACACTAAAGTCAGCCGTGGATCATCCAAACTAGCAGGACTCAAACCGGAAGTTTATGGTGTGACTGTTATTAACAAAGTAAACAATGGCGGAACATTTTTTCCCGAAAAAATCACTTACTAATTTTGTTGATCTTGTCGTCTAGATCATCTGTTATGTCAAATTTCGTTCTTTTTTCGCTTCCCTCGATTTGTGCATAGATGGAACCGTTAAAGTACCATGCAGATTCGATGTCTTCTCGACTTAGAAGTTTACTGATAAGTTCCCCATTTGCTTTTGTCACATCGTCCACCAATTTCAAACCTTTTCCTAGCTTCTTTATATCTGAACGCTTCCTCATGACTCTGGCCTTGGCATCTGAGTTTATCACTTTAACAATAATGGGCCTTGGCTTTCCGTTCTCTCCCGGAATACGATGCGCTGCTATTATTTCGCGATCTTGGAGTTGTACACCTGCGTTCGCCTGAATAAACTCTTTTACAACCATCTGAGTGTTTTCTTTCTCCATCTCCATAACTCCCATGATCTTAAAATTATATTTTCTGGAGTATTGTTCATTTCTGTTGCTCAATCTGAAAACTTCACCTGCAATTTTTTCGTTCATTTGCACCCTCTGTTTTAATTCTCTGATTTCTTTATTGCTCTCCGCTAATTTCTCGGCTAGTACTTCTGCCCTTGATTCAAGTTTTTCAATATCTCCCGCTGCCTTATCTATTTTCTTTTGAAACTCGACTTTTAATGCCTGGCACTGTTCTTCTACTTCTGCTTTTACACTCTCATCTCTTTCTTTATTGTTTTGTTCTATAATTTTTTTCACAATTGTGGTTACAAGCGTCTCCAACTTATCAGCTTTGACAGTTTTTTTAATTTCAGTTTTTAATTCCACGAGATTTTTTTTAATAAAATATAAATGTACATCTTATAAGATGATCCTGATATGAACAGATGCATGTGAAGGTATATTGCTAAAAGTGACTTACAATTTAAGCTGAATGTACATGTATACATGTATGTTTTAAAAGTGAAATCATCTGTTTATATACTACGAACACTACTTCTAATATCTTGACATGAACTTGATGTGTAGTCATTTAAAGTCCGAAGTAAAAATAAATAATCCGTTAATAAAATATTAACCTGGTTACAATAAGGGAATTTACATGGACTATTTAATTTTACTTCTTAGTCTCGCTACTTATTCTGTGAGGTTTAATTTTTAAGGTCGCACTTTGTCAAATATTTCTTTTGCATGGCGAACAAACGTTGGAACTTTTAGCAAAGGTAAGATTGTGTAAAACTTATAAAGTTGTTGATAAATATGGTAGTACTTGTTAGGAGAGGACTAAAAAAAATGTCACTTGTATCAAATATTCCTCATAAACAATCTTTTTTCCGTCATAGATACATGTATAAGCCCCTGAGTTAAAAAAATGCAGTTAATAAACTTTCGAAGTGAAGTAAACTTGTTGATATAATTCATGATGCACCAAACAGGGCTTTTGATTTCTACATTATTTTCGAGAAGGCTGATAAAACAAAAAAGGTCATTGTTAAATATAACAATATTTTAATTTTATTATCTTTTTTATTTATTTCTAGGCATGCCTCTAATACCTTTAATATTTTCGTGTTTTCTGCAAAGGTTGAAATTTAAGGACCAAGATTGTAAATGTAATTGAATTCAAGGATGTGTATATATCACCGCGTGTATTTTTTTTTATTTAGAAGATTGGAAGATGTAAACAAAAAACAGAATGAAAGAAAGGCAGATCCTGTCAGCAGTCTTCCTGCTGTTGAATTTGATTCATTGCATACATGGTAGAATTCCGCTCTCTCTCTCTCTCTCTCTCTCTCTCCTTATGCTTAATATTTTCTTTGTGAAGAAAAAGAATAGCTTAGCTTTTGATACAATTAAGTTTTTATGTAAAAAATAATTATTAATTTTTCTCCCACTTTCTGCTTTTCGATGTCCTGTCGAATATATAAATTAATTTTAAATAACTTTTTTCAGGTACATGCACTAAGCCGGCCCTCCCCACCAATGCCTACGCCCTGACGGAGGATAAGACGTCGTATGCCGTGGGGGAGAAGTACACGATCGTGTGCCTCCCTAGCTACACCCTCAATGGGGAGTCAGACTTAATATGTCAGATCGGGGGGACCTGGTCCAGCGATCCCCCTACCTGTGTATCAGATAGTAAGTCACTTGGTTTAATCGTTCTTTTTTAATTGAATTTGTTCTATATTATACAAAACCGATCACCCACCCCCTTCAAATAACAGATAGCTATCGTTAATTTTGAAATTACATCCACTAAATATTTTCTCCTTTATTTCTTAAGAAAACCCATTGCGTTAATCACTGCATGAACTACAGTAGGCATGCCGCCTGCACAGATTTCTTGATCAGTTGCTGTTCCATCAAAGAAACGTATAAAGACGTTCGCTTCATTAATACAATAATTAATCTTTTTAATCCTACTTTAAATGATTATTTAAACAGATATAAATATAAACAATAAAACGTCTTTCTTTGTTTGTTATTACTGGAATAAACGGTCGCAGCTAATGCGGAAAAAAAATAATTTATGTATTTTTTCTGCAACAGCTGCTTCCGTTAATTCCAGTAATAACAAACAAAGAAAGCATTTTATTGTTTAATTTATGATTTTCTGCTAAATAAGAGTCATTTTTGGTTTGGCAATCGTATGATTATTATGTAAATGTATTAATTGTTTTGTCCATTCTGCTCGAAACATAAAAATAGATTAAGATTTTCAATAAACTTTTCAATACAGAAAATAAATAATATAATATTAAAGTGTACAATTACAAGCCTATGAAATTAAGCATTCATAACATTGACTTCCTACATATAATCCTAATTATGCTAAAGGTGCAGAATAATACAAATGAGTATTTTTTAGGTATTGTGGATGTTCCCTGGTGGGTCCTTTTGCTGGGCGTGGTCGGGGGATTAATCCTCATTCCATGCTGTTTACCAAGGATTATATTTTGCTTCATGTAAGTATTTGTGAATCCTTTTATTGCTGAAATATATACATGAAAGAAGCCTGGAGGTGTAATTATTATGTGTTTGATTTTTAATTTAAAAGAATATTTCCAGGGTTTAAAAACATCTTTTGTAAAAGCATGATCCAATCCTAATCTTAACCCCCGAGCATGAGAACAAAATACATTTGTATCTCTTACTTCCTAAAGAACTATTTTACTAATTTTGACATTATTGTGGAAAAAGAAAAGTAACTCGCGCAACTTATTCTACAAATTGGATATAGTTCGACATTCCCCTTTTCTGTTTACGACCTTATAAATTTTAATATTCACTCTTTAACAGGCCAACCTACCAAAATACACTATTTTCTTAAAGTAATATACGCCGTATGGATGCCGATTTGTATGTGAAACAAAATGATTAAATGATTTGAAACACATAAAGTGTACTGAAAAAATAAAATTTCCACAAAATTTAACTATAAAACTCGTTGTAATAACAGAACAATAAAGCAATATCTACAATCAAGAATTCAGTCTTTTCATGAATATTGATAAAGGAAGTGCGTAAACAGTAGGTCTAAATATAGACAAGTATGTCCACGGGAAATTATAGACAACGAAGCACGTTGCATTTTGACAACGATTATTAATAAAAGGTTAATATGCGTCATAACAGAGTATAGATGGTTGATACTGATTAAATTTAAAGATAAGTTATATTAATAGTAACACGCCATCCATGTCAAAAGTGAGTTGTATCTCAAAGGGCTTACCTCGTTTTCTTGACGTCGTGTTTGTTTATCAATCTAAAAGTAGCGACGGCGTCACGTGGTGGATTTACTTAAAAATAGACATTATTCTCCTTGCAGGATAATAAATGATTATAATTTGATAACTTTATAACGAATTTTATTTAAATGGTGTAATTTACAACATTTTCGTAACTTTTATCGGTAAACAAAATATATAAATTTCCAGCCGTATTTTAAAATGGCGCACGTTATAGCGTATATTACTTTAAAAAAAAGCATTGCATATGACTTTTATAATTTCAAAGTTTGGCGTAGGTTTAAAATAAATATATTCAAAGAACAAAAGTCAGAAAGTACAATATACGGCCTGTGAATTTCTTTAAAAATATATCATCGTTTTCTTGAAAACTATTTGTGGTTTCCGTATCTACTCGACTTCGTCAATGCAGGGGTGGGTAGTTTTAGCCAAACCGGATGTTGGCTTTTTAATCGTAACTGCTAAAACCTATAAGGGTTTTGACTTTTCCGGAATTTTTCACCGATTTTACAGATTCATTTTAAAATTTCAGGTGGGGCGCATTCCTCTCGGAAAAAAATTCAAGTATAAAATCAATCATTGGTATCTTACGCGTATTTTTGAACAAGTTTTTTTCTCCGAGAGGAATGCGCCCCATGTTTAAAATAATATTTATGAATGTCGTTTGGTCAGCTGACGCATGCAGAAGCAAATTTACATAATATAATTTCATGTTATTAAAACCTCACATTGCAAGAATTAAATCTTTCATAAGAAAAATTACTGTAAATTATATAAACACGACCATAAATCCATTTTAGCAGAAATACATGATTTATGCATGGTAAATAGCGTAGGCTAAACAGATTTTAATACCCCAGTTCTTAGTTCTATTAAAAACATTTAAAAAATAGAAATGTATTCGCTTTAGTCTATGCTTTCCATATCTGCATGTCTGTTCTGGACCATTGTTTAACAGAAGCCCTCCAAAGTAGCCAGGTTATAACCAGAATAGGTCTATTTGTTTTGGTTTTTTGTTTCAACATTTGACAAGTTGACAAATTTTTTTTCTCGTGACGTCACAATGTGCAGAAAATGACGTCAAACTTTTTAGGGAACTTCAATATTTTTCGTACTCGTGATGATTGTAGATCAATTACTCTAGATATTAAAAAAATGTTTAAAATCTAAATAAATAACATTAAAACATTGCTGTGACGTCATGCCTTTGTTCTTGCAGTCTAAAAATTTACCTGTAGCCGTCCGATAATAATAGTTACCAGTCTGATAATACATTATTGGACGGCAATGATAACAAAATCGGACGGTATTTTTAAAAAACAAAAAGAAGAGTAAAATTAAGGTTAAATATGTCCAGAAATCCCCAATAAGAATGTTAGGTCAAAAATCAGGGAAAGCAAACGCAAAGAAATTAAGTTGCTTCCAAATAGCAAATCAATGAAAAAAAATCCGAGTTTAAACCTTCCACAACACTAGTACTTTCCACTCTTTAAAAAAAATATGATACAGCACTTTGAATAAGCGAATTTAAATCCATTTCTGAAAAAGAGTCTGCAAATCTCCTCATTTTATGTTTGTTCCCCGATGGCCACACCTGAGAATATTTCCATTATCTAAACTAAAACTTCGGGGTAAAAATCGCTCGAAAATGCACAAGTGTCGAAAATACCCGGTAGTTGAAAATGTTGAAAAGCAGAAAGATGACAGGGAAAAATGAAACTTCATAACCCTGTCTTGTGATTGTCAATAAACACACTGTATTGATTATTTAAAATAAATCCATTTATTATTTTTTTTCTAAAAACTTTGAATTGATGATTGTTATAACATTTTGCTAAAACATGAGGATGATTACTTTGAGAAAAAGAATATCTTCACAAGTTCATGCGAAAAATATCACGCGGTACCTCTTTCTTTGTTGGTGAATGTGTATGGAACACCGGGACTGTCTTACATATATATATATGAGGAATAAACATTTAAACGCAGCACTAGTTCTCTACGTTAAATGTCGTACCTATTTTTATTTTAACATTTACCCCCCCCCCCCCCCCCCCCCCCCCTCCCGCCTGGTTGCCACGTTCCTGGATTTGGCTATACATAGTTATACAGGTTGATTAAAATATCAAATGCATAAAATATCAAATGCATTTACGTGTACCGCGATAAACACACAGGCGCTAAACGGACACGCTGTCATTTTCACTTGTACATGTACCTAAGCTTGTTTATACCTGACGTTATAATTTCAAATTAAGTTATCTTTTATTAAAAAAATATTAAAGTACTATCTGTAATATATTGTAAAACAAGTTTTTGTCAAATTCTCATCAATTAGTAAATATCTACCACTTTATTTATGAGAACTCAGAAGTGTTAAATATTCACAACGTCATTATGACGTTCCGTAAAATGTACGAAAATCGGCCATATACATATGCTATTTTAAAGACCTCTTACAGAAAATATGAAAGAGATACTGAAAAAAGAAAGTTGTTTTGAAAAAATATATAGTCTGTAGATATATCAAGGGGCAAAATTGTCCTATTTTGAAATCAGGCCAATTTGTGTACTTTTTGACTTTTCCTCTTTAAAAATCCTCCATAATTACGTCTTGTATATAGACACGTGTGAAGATCCGCCACTGTTAAAGGAAAAACTCAAATAGTTACAAACACTGTATGTGCACATAACTTCAAATACCGTATTTTATGGTATATTGCTTCTTACAAGTTTTCGAACTACACCTCCTGAATTGAATGAAAACGAAATAAGAATACCACGGAAATAGATTATTAGATACTGTGACTCTATATATGCATTTATCTAGTTTCTTATTTGAACATCAAATATTTCCTTTTCTATTTGTTATCTCTTTGATATCTATTTGAAATTTAGTTGTGTTGATTTCTTGATCATTATACCAGAATATATATTTCGCCAAGTGCTAGGTCAGGAGCTAAGGAGGTCTAATATGCATTTATCTCCCGTGTGTCTGTCTTTTTGTCAGCTAAAGTTTCCAACTATCGTTGATGCCCTGGCATACTCTACTAACTAGGCAGTGATTCCTTAAATAATGTCATTGTTTACATGTATTTATACAGGAACAAGAAAAAGAACGGAGAAGAAGATGACGAGAAGGCGCTGTACCGAGGGGGAGAGAAGGGTGGGGGGATGTGGAGGGGTGGTCAGGGTAACCCCGTCACCCCCATCACTGACAGGGGCAAACACCAGCTCCACAAAATGTGAAGAAAAGGAGAGCCATTCGACATGTATAGAGAAAACAGTTATATCAGCTTAATTCTGCACCGTTTCAGGATACTTAAAGCTTTTAAATTATTTTAAACTATTAAACGATGTTTTTGATATTTTGTGCTACCAGAAAGTCAAGACTTTGACACATATTTGCTATTTAATTACAAGCACAAAATATAAGATACTTTCAATTTATAGAGTACAAGTACAACATATGGTTAATATTTGAAACTCAATAAAATGAAATTAATGCATTCTCTTTGGAATTTTAAATAAGACTTGAAAAGTCCGCTGGCGGATTTAAAGTCCTCTTAGGTTTCTAACAGTCACTGTATAAGATGTAAAGTTTACAAACATAATTATGTATGACAATAATAAAATTGTGATATCTATCTGTATGTGTTAGAGTATATGTCTTTCGTTACATATAAAATGATGAGGCAGGTTACTGATATCATTTCAAAACATACCATGTATAGCCATAAGTGTTTTTGAACATATTTTATTGATTCAATAAAAAAGTAAAATAAAAAATAAAGGGTTGTACAACGTACTAAGTTCCTCTCCTTATATATTACAATGTGTCATGCAAATTAAAGAAAATAATACAATTGATACCCCCCCCCCCCACAAAAAAATTTAAATACAATATAATGTAATATATCAGCTAGAGAATATACATGTACATTTTTCGTCAATGAATTGATGAGCAACAGCAAAATTACTATTGTTTATCTTTTTAAGAAAACAAACTCATATCACCACATAATACATGTAATAGATTTGTATCAATAAAACCAAATCAAACATGAACAAACGATTAAAAAAGGTACTTCTAGCATTAGAATAAGTTATTCATACAAAGAGAAATGGAACACACATCTTTATTTTTTTCCACATAAACATAATAGACTACTTACAATGTTTCGTTTATATAGATCATGGTTAAGTATACAGTAATGCCTTAACTTGGTATGAATATTTCTGTATCGTTTACCAAAAAGAAAAGTATGATATGGTGAATTATCAATTTTTTGCAATCAAGCTTTACAGAATGTTTTGATTTAGATAACTTCTCTGGTCTCTGATTTTCCATTGTTTTGTAGCGTCAGATATGAATGAGATTCTAAATAGTTCTAATCTACACCGTTGCCTTCAGTTGGAACAATAAAATCTTGTTTGTTACAGGTATTATATTTGGAAAATTTAACATATTCACGCCTTTTCGGGACAATTGTAGTCATTTTAGCAATATATCGTCTGGTTTTTAAAGTTTCCCACCCAGTTTCAGAATAAAGTGCTTCTCTAGAAGTTCATTATGGTCCCGCCCTACCTACCCTAATTGTAAACAAATTTAAGTCTATACACTACATAAGAGTGCTTCTGAAATAAAATGACTAATCATTACTATCATATTTTTGAGCAGAAGATTTTGTTCAAGATGATTGCTATATATTCATTATTCTTATTATTCGGGGGCAAAGTTGAACAAACTTGATTCTACAAAATTCAAGTTTGCGTTTGTATTGATATGAATATTGATTCTTGAGTTTTTTTTCGAGAAAAAGATTTTCAAGAAAATTAAATCTGTTGAACATATGTGATCAGGTTCTAAAGGGGATATATAGCTTTTTCTTTTACTCTGTCTGAGTTACATGTAATGATTGGAATAATTATTAAGACCGCTATGTCGGAGGTACCCTCCGACATAGCAGTCTTAATAATTATTCCAATCATCACTAATTTTTTTCTCTCTAAAATCAGGAATTGGAAAAGAAACTGATTATTAATTCTTGAGTTTTTTTTTCGAGAAAAAGATATTCAAGAAAATTAAATCTGTTGAACATATGTGATCAGGTTCTAAAGGGGGTTTATAGCTTTTACCTTTACTCTGTCTGAGTTAATGATTGGAATAATTATTAAGACTGCTATGTCGGAGGGTTCCTCACATAGCACAATTTTTTTTTCTCTAAAATCAGGAATTGGAAAAGAAACTTTTTGCACCTTATTTTCCCCCTTATTTCCTATTCATAGATATAAGAATCGGATGTCTCACTTACTACATCTACAACTTAACATCTATCCCTCGGAGTACTTACCACTGGTGTTTATAACTTATTTTTTTTGCTACTACCCTTAGCTTCTATATTATTGATTAAGGCAAACGTCTTCATCTTGCTTCTGAATGCTTGGCATTCCGAAATATTTGCCTTATATATCCCTAACAAAAATTCTAGAGGTACTGTAAGTAATGAGCTCACTAAATGATACCCCCACCTCCCATATGAATATAATGGCAGTGTCCATGTTTTGCTGTGGAAATCCCAAAATATGTGTCGGATCAAAAAGTGAAATAGGAGATGCACAATGGCAATATGGAATAAAGATTCTGTGAAGTTTCATCAAATTTCATTCAATGGTATGCGAGGGTGGATAAGAGATAGGTACTCCAAAGCGTAACAGACGGACGAACAGCTAGACGGACGGATGGACGTACCGATTACTATACACCCTCCCGATTTACAAGCGGGGGGTATAAAAATGAAAAAGCAAATTACGTAACTGTTTGCTCGAATAACTTTTAATATTTCCATTTCTAATTTTTTCTCTCTGTGATAACTCTTTGAAAGTTAGGGGTAGGTATTTCTTGATATTTCTGCCGGAATGTAAATTAAGCAGGTCGATAGGTCGGGAGCTAAGGAGGCCTCATTCGCATGCAATTCTCGTGCGCATCTGTCTCTGTGTCTGACGCTTAGGAGGCCAAATATACATGCAAATTTCGTGCGGCTGCCTTTGTGTTTGACGTCGGTTGGCGAGGACTATTGAAATTGGCATGGAAGTCATCATGTGATTTTAATCTATTTATTTACATTTTTTAAAGTCTAAATCTACAATTTTATTTCACAACGAAATGGAAATATAAGGAATCACTGTCTAGTTAGGAGGGTATGTCAGGGACATCAACAATAGTGGGAAACATGGGATAATTTAAGCATAACGGGCTTCGCCCGTTATGCAAATTATCCCATGTTTCCCACTATTGTTGATGCCCTGACATACCCTCCTAACTAGACAGTGATTCCTTAAAAAGACTGATACACAAAGAAATGCATGACTGTAAACGACATTTAATAAACGAACCCACGTAAATCCATATAAGGATGTTTTATACCCAATTCCACGAAGCGTGTGTTACTTTGAGGAAATTACGCTTACTCAGCCTTTACTGTACAGCTCGATCAGTCCTCTGCAAAACAAACATACGAACAAAAAAATCATTATATTGGCATCAACGTTCTTTTGTTTTTAATTTCTTGGATTTCTGAAAAGGTAAGACTTATTTACATCGAATATGCCATTTAAAAAGCTAACTTGAGAAGAAAACTAAAATAAGGATAGACTGTCATTTATTATGTAATCTATGCTAGTTCTAATCGTGCATAACATGTTAAAACAGGAAGTGTAAAAGAAGAAATAATATATTTATAAACATTTTAAAGTAGAGGGGGCTTTGATTTTTTTTATGGATTCGGACAATAAATGATCCCTTTTGCGACACCACATCTACCCTTAGGAGAATGAATTGTAAAAATTTAAATTTTTACCGCGTTAGAAAACCTCCCCATATTTTTTTTTCTGATCAAGTGGTTCTTAAGACGAATATTTGTTTTAATATATACATGTAGCATGTATTTCAATTTCATATATTGATTGACTATTTTGGTCCCACCATACCATTGGGACCAGGATATTTGGTCTCACCATACCATTGGGACCAGGATATGAACTACCATTGGGACCAAGATATGAACTATTAAATAATTTAGACTGCAGTAGGAACCGATCACCTAAATCTCTTTCAATCTCAAACTTAGATCCCTATGTAGGCACCACTATTCCCCAGGGAATATAATTTAAAAAGTTCTGAATCGACACTACCCCAGGTACTACCCCAGACACTACCCCAGGCACTACCCCAGGAAGCTTCTAACCACATTTCAGTTTCATCTTGTTCAATGGTAAACTTCTTGAGGGAATGATTCTTAAAGGTTTTCCCATTTCTTATCAATAACATTTAATTTATTATTGTAACCTACCCTACCCTCTAGAAACATGCTTTGAATGATTGATATTTTTCACTATCACAGAAAGCTTTCCATTAAGTTTCAGTTTTTTCATGGTTCAGCATTTATAAGACGAAAGTTTCTTCTTTTTTTTTTCTAAATTCATATTAAGAAATTGCAATCCACTTTTTCTCTGAAAATAAATCCACATAAGATTCAGCAATTCTGCACAATTAGTTGTTGGAAAGTTTTGATTGCCCCACTTTTCTTTTTTTCTTTGTTCTCTCTCCTTAAAATGGGGCTTCGTCTTTCATTCTATTCAACAATTTAGAATATCCTTACCAAATATTGCTTTTTACCAACTTTGATTAAAATTTGCCCAGTGGTACTTGAGAAGAATTAAAAAAGTTTGCAAACAGACAGATCGACAGACGACGTATAACCGGTTACCAGAAAAGATGACATGAGATTTCAAATTGGTTTAAAAAATACCTACCTAAAAAGTTTTCCTAAAGTTGGCATTTTAACTTTGGTCATGTGGAGATAACGAACAGTATACAACATATAAATTAATATAAACAATTAGAGGTACTGTGAGCAATGAGCTTACTAAATGATACCCCCGCCTCCCATAATGTCCATGTGTTGCTATATATTGTTTTACGGTATTAATGTGTAAAGAGGAATAACTCGTCATATCAAATGTTATCCAGAAGCTTCTATGTGTGACGTCATAGGTAAACATATAATGGAAATGTCCATGTTTTGCAACGGGAAAACTTAAAATACGTGTTGAATAAAAAAGTAAAATAGGAGGTGCACAATGGCAATATGTAATAAAGATTCTGTGAAAGTGTCATTAAATTTCACTCAGTAGTATAAGAGGAGTTGCGGATAAGAGATAACAGCATAACAGACGGACGGACGGACGGAAATACCGATTACTATATACCCTCCCAATTTTCAAGCGGGGGTATAATAAAGTGTTTATTTTGTTGTTTAACACAGTTCAATCTCAGTTGTCGGCTTCTTTGGTTTCTCATGTTAAGTATAAAATACTTAATGCAATGCTTCTATGTTATTAAGGTCTTCCTACTTCCTTCGGAAGACCTTACTGTTTTTCTTATGTTTCCTATTATTATTATTTTTCCCTTTTCATAGTACACGAGATTTCTCGGAAACTACTGAACCGATTTCAAAGATTTTTTCAGGAATGATGCATTTTTGTAATATCTTTAGAAATTTTTTTACTTTTTTTGAAAATCACTTCCGGTTCCATTATTTGTCCGATTTGCATTTTTTAAATTGTCATTTTGTCCACGCATCTTCTTGTTAACCACTCAAGACTGAATCACGAAATTTTCAGGGATGGTAAAACATATCTTTAAGATATGTATTACGTCTTTTAATTTTGCATCCGTCACTTCCGGTCGACACAGGAACTGATGTTTGATTTCAAGATTTTTTGAAAAATTTAACCGTCTTGAATAAAGGCAAACAGAACTTATGTTTACATTCACAATCGTCAACAAAAAGCATTGATTGGAAGTACTTCCGGTTTATACCGGAAGTTGACGAAAAATTTAACTTTCTCTTCTGAATCAAAAGAAATAGAAAAAAAGGTTTAATTTGAGTTTGTTCTGGTCTTTCGGCTTTGTCAGCCGGAAATGAAGCCTGAATTGTCGAAAGTCGTCAAATAACGTCACTTCCGGTCAAACCGGAAGTAGTCAGAAAAAGCATATTTTGGCCGTTTTTGACATGTTTTTGGGTAACATATGTCAGTGGAAGCAAAATACTTAATTTTCCGTCCGTCGACGTCACTTCCGGTTAAACCGGAAGTAGCCAAAACAGTTTATTTTGAAGGTTTTAATGCGAAATTGAAATTATAAAGTCACTGGAGACTACTAAGCTCATTGATTTCTTTTTTGACGTTACTTACGGCACTTCCGGTCAAAACCGGACGGAAGACTTACTCGTTGCTTTGCAACGAGCTTTGCTCTAGTTCTTTATTCTTTTTTTTCGTCTTTTTACAAGCTTACTCATATGCATATGTTACTAAGATGGACAAGTTAAAAAAAATTTGTCCTAAAAGAGTATTTCAATACTTGAATCAATTACAGGATGAATATTGCTGGTTACTTTCTACCTTTGTTGATATGCGGGGCTTTACCTGCTCAGGCATTGGACGATGAGAGTAAGCGGTATTTTTTTTTACTTTTTTATAAAACATTGATTGATTTTTCCAATAGCAACGCTAATTTTCAGTGGCTGTATAAAATGTTTTCTTTCTTTTTCACAGAGTAAAATTGCGTACTAAAACATATTTCAAAAACAATTAAATAAAATAGTTCTATAATGAGAAAAAAGGAATAAATTCAGATTCCTATCGAAATGTATGTTTCTTCATTTTTTTTAGAAAATAAACATTGCTCGAAACAGGAAAGAAATGACGGTCTATGTGCATTAAGTGGGAAGTGGGAAAATGAGCTTGGTTCGAAGATGGAAATAACTTGCAACGAAGGAACCATCTCAGGTAGATATGAAAGCACCGTTGGACAAGCTGTAAATTGGTATGACCTTTCAGGAAGATATCTCCAGGTAAATGAAAAGGACTTCATGGTCGGATGGTCTGTGGCTTGGAAAAATCAAGATGAAGATGCCAGGTCTCTCACAAGCTGGACTGGGGTATACTATGCCGAGAAAGACAAAATATTGACCCAGTGGATTCTTAGCGCTTATCAAGAACCAAAAGATTACTGGAATACGTTCACTACCAACCAGGATGTATTTACAAGAGATAATGAATGTTAGATGAGGAGGAAGTTTTGCTCAAGTGATTTTTGCATTTTCAATTCAATCTTTTCATAAAAAAAAAAATACTTGTTTTCATAGAAAATAAAATGGACAGATGCACAAATTAGACTCCTCGACAAATTTATGTTTATATGTTTATATGTCTGTATTGTTACGTAATAAAACTCAACAAAAAATATACAAATTTGAATGATTTAGTCCTTTTTTATTCACAATATCCAAAGTACAAAGTTTGAGCAACATTTTCTAAGAAATTATAGACACTCAATGTCCAACCTTCTTATCTTAAAACATATGTTTCTAGCTGAAAATGTCTTCATGTCATTTCACAGTTTGCCAATCGTATGTAGGGTCTTAACTGGTGATAATGAACGATAATATAAACGAAGCTTTTAACATCTCCAGTATTTACTCCAAGATGTAATGTTGACGACAGTCCGCAATATCTATATATCATGTAAATTAATTCAAAAACGCACATGGTTTAAAACAATGGAAAGACCAACCATTATAATGAACTCTAGACAGTCCTTATTGCATATTAAATAATTTAACCGATCTCTTCTTTACATACACAAATGTAATGAGGTTTTCACACAATCTTTGTTAAATAGTGCCAAAGTTCACCTTCTATTTTTTTTTTTGATTTGGCACATAATTTGGGTTCTCTTAGCATTACATGGATATTGCCATTCTTTCTAATTCTTCTATTGAAGGGTATAACCATCTCTTATCCACCATTCCTCCATTCAACTGAATAAGATTTCATGATACTTTCATATATTCTTCATTTCATCGTCCCGTTATACATGTGACCTCTTAATTTTACTTTTTGATCTGACACTTATTTTGGGTTTCCCAGAGCAAAACATGGACTTTATCATAATACCTGTATATATAGGAGGCATGGGGTATCATTGAAATGAGCTCAGTGCTCACAGTTCCCCTAGTTTCTCTTTATCCTTTGGAAATACAAATAACTTATTGGTAAACAATTAATTTAACTTTTCTTAGGCATGCCAATGGATAATGTATGAGGTGTATGTTTTTTTTATTTAGGGTTGAATTGAATGGGTACCGCTAGGGTACTCGGAACTAGTCGGCTTATTTGTAACTGGTAAAATGGACACCAATGTTAACTTACGAAATAATTTTCGTGGGTGGGAAGGCTGAAGTTTTATGAAACAATATATAATTCCACAATCATTAAGCTACCTTGAAAAAAGACTTAGATTTTGAAAAAAATGCCTCAAATCTCATATGACTTGTGTAAATATACATCTCACAAACCATTTACATAAATTGGCATAATCACATGTTATATACTGAAACGCAAACGAAACGAACATCCTATTTGGCGGTGGGACTGGGGGGTTGTAGTATTACATGTTTATATAGGGTATAACATTTTACTTAAAATTAAGAACATTTTCAACTTTGCGAAATCGGTAATTTAACGGCTAAATGTTTTCATGCAATAACCGGTAGTGAAGTTTGAGCCCCCTTAACTGAAATCAGTAAAACTAGCATATTTAGCAAAATATATTCCAATAATATAGGTTTTCAAGGACTGTATCTGTTCATTATAAGGAATGCAGCAATAATTAGGGAAAAATCTTTCTTTTGCTGACGTGATGTCAAGGCGTCCTACAGCTGGGTATTATGGCTACAGTATCATCTTTTATCAATTTGTTTAAACAAATTACTTAAATACGAGGGGTGATCAAAAAGTTCGCGAACTATTTCTATATCTACAAAACAACGATTCAGATTAGAATGAAATTTGGTACACACATAACCATACACAAGTTCTATAAATAGCGTATGCTGAATAAAGTTTTGTTCTTTGTTTGTGACGTCACAATGTGAAAATGACGTCACTATGTAGGTCACTTGTGACGGAAAATGGTTGTCTTTGTCGTACTCGTTCAACAAACGACTGTACAATTTATTGCATATCTTAGATACCCCTTTGTCGTATCATATAATAATTTGTACACAATTTATAAAGATAAATGACGTACTATAAATTCAATCAATGATTGGATTGATCGTTTTAGTGAAGGAAGGTAGATGGTTTAAAATTATTCGTGTCATGTTGCTCAGTGAAAGCAAGTTTGAAAAGATATGTGTTTTTAATTAAGCAATTTGCTATCAAAGACCCCCGATTAACACTTTGAAAAATAGTTGAATATTTGAACAATAATATTATTATTAAAAACCTAAGATATCGTTTACTTTTGATTTTAAACATATTAGATATGATAAAAAGGAGGAAACCATTCTCTATCCACCTCGAATAAACGTCTCTCCCGAGATAGATGATTTGTGTTTTAATGGTCGCCATGCTTATTTTTACAAAGGATATTCTTATCTACCCATTCCGTTGCCGAGATTTGACAATTTCTGACAAATGAACTCTTCTTGTTATGAAAATTAACTTACATGGAAAGAAATATAACACTCAGAAAAATCTTTCAGCTTATGTGACAGAACGCTACGGAGGGGGTCACGTGACCACCAATATCACGTGATTCGCACATGCGCAGAACGGTGGTTGGTGTGCATTAAAATCGGAGAAGACTAATTTGAAATATAATCAACACTGAAACCAAATATGGTTTCTTTTATGGAAGTTATTTAATTAGTTCGCGAACTTTTTAAACACCTCTCGTAACATGCTATAACAAATTATCAAATAAACTTGATTAACTTGTTATAACAAATTATAAACTTGATATAAAAAATTACTTATCTGTTATAACAGATTATTCATTTCATTTAACAAATTATTAATTTGTTATGATAGTTTAGTAATTGATTATTATAACAAATAAGTAATCTGATATTACAAGCCATTTACCTCTTGAAAGAAATTGCCAATTTGTTAAAATGAATTAATAATTTGATTTAACAATTTCGTAAATTTAAATAACAGATTATTCATTTATTTACTAAAAAATACGATCTATACGGTTTAATTGTCACTAAAATTGCACATTTTATGGAGTCAGTTACTCCGATTAAATGTCTCTGTTAGGCAATTAAAAAGAATAACTGTACTAATGTGTTCTGTAGAAGAAAATCAATCTCATATACCTAATGTTGGATTCTTCATATTCAGAGGATTTGAAGATCTGTACAATTAAGTATGATCTTTTAATTTCAGTGCCGTCCATTTTAATCAAACTAAAATGGATAGTATTTTGCAAGTCAAATCAGAGGTCAGAAGGGGAAAAACCTTTTTTACTTCCTTACATATGTGTAATATATTGAATAGTTATAACAAAATCATATTACTTAACGATTTCTTTTAAAATGTAAAGGTATTCTCATTTGCGGCATCAGGAATACATATTGCAAATGAATTTGAAGAAGTATCTGTCAAAATCTTGTGCCAGTAATAAGTTATAAACTAAACTTTGGTTGGAAAACTTGATGCTAAAACATCTTACTCCAAATTAACATGTTTGTTAAAAACTTGATCGACAAAGTATTTGTTAATAGTTTTCACAAATCCGAACAAATAAGATTTTCTGATCTGACACATTATAAGTTTTTCTTAATATTATGATTTATGATTTGTTGAATAAATTTTCTAAAACAAATTGATAATTTGTTATAACAAATAAATGAGTTATTTGCTATATTAGATCACTTATTTGTTTGAATAAATTGAAAATCTGATTTAAAAAATCCGTAATTTGTAACATCAAATTGATAATTTGTTATAACATACATACTAATTTGTTATAACAAAATATTTTTTGTTATACCGATTAACTAATGTATTATAACAAATTACCAATTTGTCAAAACAAAGAAGAAGGTATGGTTTTAGCTTTATTGTGCCCTATAATGTAATGATATCAAAAAGTTTTTAAACTCGCTTAAAAATTAGTTAAGTACGAGGGGTGGTCAAACAGTTCGCAAACTAATTGGATAACTTCCATGAAAGAAACAATATTTGGTTTCAATGCTGATTATATTTTAAAATAATCCTCTCCAATTTTAATGCACAGCAACCCCCGTTTTGCGCATGCGCGAACCACGTGATATTGGCAGTCACGTGACCCCCTCCGTAGCGTTCTGTCACAAAAGTTGAAAGATTTTACCGAGTCTTATATTTCTTTCCATGTAAGTTAATTTTTATGACAAGAACAGTTCATTTGTCAGAAATGGTCAAATCTCGGCAAGAGAATGGGTGGATAAGAATATCATTTCCAAAATAAGCATGGCGACCATTAAAACACAAATCTTGTGTCTCGGGAGAGATTTTTATTCAAGGTGGATAGAGAACAGTAGCCTTCTTTTTATTATATCTAATATGTTTAAAATCAAAAGTAAACGATATCTTAGGTATTTAATCATTATATTATTGTTCAAATATTCAACTATTTTTCAAAGTGAAAATTGGAGGTCTTTGATAGCAAATTGCTTAATTAAAAACACATATCTTTTCAAACTTGCTTTCATTGGGCAAAATGACAAGTATCATTTTTAACCATCTGCCTTCCTTCACTAAAGCGATCAATCCAATCATTGATTGAATTTATAGGAACTCGTTTATCTTTGTAAACTGTGTACTAATTATTATATGATACTGAAGAGGGATATTTAAGATATGCAATAAATTGTACAGTCGTTTGTAGAACGAGTTCGACTGAGAAAACCATTTTTCGTACAAGTGACCTACATAGTGACGTCATTTTCAAATTGTGACGTCACAAACAAAGAGAAAAACTTTATCCAGCATGTGCTATTTATAGACCTTGTGTATGGCTATGTGTGTACCGAATTTCCTTCTAATCTGAATTGTGGTTTTGTAGATATAGAGATAGTTTGCGAACTTTTTGATCAGCCTTCGTATATTACTTTGATAAATCAGGACAGAATATGGAATGAATGTTTACCATTCTGCAAATATGACGTCATTAATAAGACACATTTCTCTATTTTCAACAGAAAAAGTCTCAAAATGGCTCAAATCAAGGGTGATTTTCCCTAAAAAATAGTGTCCACAGTCGTCGCCCACGTTAATTTTTTTATATTTTGTGGAAAAGTCAATAACAAATCACATATCTCAAGTTTTGTGTGCTATGCATGTGGACCATATTATCAGAAGGAAAATTCCATTGAAAATTGTGCTACTTTTTAAGAAATAACGGGAAAATACACATGTTTATGACGTCACATTTTGCATTTAAAAACATATATGAGAAAAATGATTCGTATGATTTTTCTGCACTGAATTTAAATTATTAAGAAAGCTTGGGTTTTCAACTTTTACCCCAGTTTCAATTTTTGGAAAACACAGGGCAAAAATTGTATTGAAAACATACCTTGTTCTTACTTATTTGTCATAACAAATTACTAATTTGTAATAACAATATACAAATTTGTGATAACAAATTACTTATTTGTTATAACAATTGACTCATTCTTTATAAGAAATTACTAATTTGTTATAAAAAAGTTACTTATTTGTTATAACAAATAACACATTTGTTTTTATAAATTGATATTTTGCTAAAATGAATTGATAATTTGTTATAACAATTTGATATTTTGTTATAACAAAATGATAATTTGTTTAATCAAATAAAAAAACGGTTCCGCAGCTTTCCAAAATGACTTAAGTACTTTTAGTTGTCCTAGCTGGACATAGCTGGAAGTAAGGAAAGTTACAGATGCAAATATGCATTGCATAACGTCTCATCAGGGTCATACCTATAATAAGCACAAATGGCAGTACGTGGACAGAAGTCCAAGAGTTACTCAAATGCACTAGCTCTAAGTTCAAGAAAATTTGACCTCAGCATATGAAAAGTAAAAAATATAAAAATGCCAAAGAATTTTTCTTTCGCTCAGATCAAGAAATGAATGAACAAATTAATGCATCGCAGAAATCGAGCTGCCAATGCTTAGGATGACGGAAATGCATGCGTTATTGGATGACCGGGTGGTGGAATAGTGTTTAAACAGTTATGTGTAAATTTTTAAAGGAAAATGATGACTTTAATTTTTTTAAAATCAAATCTCTGTTGTTAAAAATCATGTTTCACAATACTGTATTCATTTTTGAATGAAGGATATGGAGATAACGAACAGTATTCAATCTCAAAGTCCATAAAACAATAGAAAATAAGAGCAGAGCAAACACGGATCCCCGAAACATCAGAGATGGGATCAGGTGCCATGGAGGAGTGAGCATCTCCTGCCGACCGGTCACACCCACTGTGTGCTGCTTGTCATGATCAGGAAATAACGGAAAAATCCCTCGTCAATTCAGTGTATAAATAATGGACTATCAATTGGTATGAAAAACGTCAGTCAGCATTTGACTCAATGATAAATTGTATTTGCTGACAAGGTCATTGTATCGACCATAGAATTCATAGAACATGAATTCAATAAGCTAAAAAAAATCAGATAATTGTAGTTAAATGAATGTTGCATTTCTTTTACGGGTCAGTATATTTAGGGTACGATTTTTTTAATTGTACTGGAGATACACGGCCTTTAAATTTTTTAATTGCCAGAGCGAAAGCTAAAGCCGAGCCTAGTCTTGTATCTCAGATATAGTACGAAACGAGTATTCTAAATGACTTGTGCCGTGACCTTTCAAATGATCTCAATAATTTACATCCGATCAGATGATTCTGCAAAAAAGTTGAACGATTACATTATTTTTAGCAGTTGAAATATTGAGTGCCATTTTGATGTTTCGGGGAAATTGGAGTCAGAGAAGGATATGGAGACAATGAACAGTATTCAATATCAAAGTCAAAGTACAAAATAGGAGCAGAGCAAACACGGACCTCCGAAACATCAGAGGTGGGATCAGGTGCCGTAGAGAAATGTCAAACATAGCATTTCATCCACCGTTCGTCATAAACAGTGTTCCTGACTCGAAATTGACTAAATACTTCTTCTTTTATTTTCTAAGATCAGCTGACTCAATCAGAAAACCTATTGCTATCCGTTGTTTTCCATCTTTGGCATGCGTGGTGGTTATGCGACGTGCGTAGTGCATTATTATTTGAACATTTCAGCTTTCCCTCTCAGTACCACTGAGCCAGTTAACTATTAAGAGGATATAGCATCAATGAATGAAGGAGTATAAAAATGTAAATTTCAGTGTCCTTCCCCCCTTTCGGGTGTAAGGGGTTTAGCTAAAACAACCAAAATCAATGCAATCTGTAAAAATATTCTTTTCATACCGGTTGTTAGTCCATTATTTGCACACTGAATTGACGACGGATTTTTCCGTTATTTCCAAATTAATCTTGACAGGGAGCACACGGCGGATGTGACCGGTCGGCAGAGGATGTTTACTCCTACTTGGCACCTGATCCCACCTCTGATGTTTCAGAGGTCCGTATTTGCTCTGCTCCAATTTTGTATTATTTCATGGACGTTTGAGCCTGAACACTGTTCGTTATCTCCATAAATTTCATCCTAGACATCTAACAGTCAAACTGTTGGCAGGATTGTTATATGCACTGAGATCTCTTCCTAAAAGTGTTAAATTCATGGCCCAAAGGTAAGGGGTTCTAGTGCTAGGGTGAGACTATATGAAAATGCACTATTTCTTTGAAAATCTTAATTTTTGCTACTGAGTATTGAATAAAGTAACGAAGTACAAAGTTATGATGAGCAAGGGTGCCTTTCTAAAATTATGAAGTTTGTTACTCCAAGATGAGGTTTTCTTTGGGTGGTTGGGGCTCTATTGATTATATAGTGATTGTACATTATTTCCTGGGAAATCTTCTTGATTGCTGCTGTCTGTTAATTTAACCAAGTATTAAGTTATGATAAGTACATGTAATCGTGTCTGTTTCCAAAATTGTGAAATTCATTACCTCTTCGTTAGGATATCTGCTATGGGTGAGGCTCTACTGATTATATAGAGAAAATACATTAATTATGGTGGAAAGGGGTGGGCTGGGGTTCTATCGATAATATGGTTAAAAAATTGTAAAATTTCTTTGAAAATGTTCTTTTCAGCTTTTTGTATTAAATCTAAGAAACTAAGTATATAATGATATTTAGAAAATGGACTTTTTAAAAGAATTGTGAGTTTCATTGCCCCTAGGTCAGATGGTGGTATAAGGTTGGGATCTATTGATAATACAGTAAAATTTCTTGATTTCTATTAAATAATTTCGTCTGCACCTGAACACTAAACAGATAAACAAAGTGATGAAATTATGTCAGATGTTATATTATGGGGATTAAAATAGTACTGATCAGAACGACTATTTTATTTTATAATCTGTATGATGATATAAATAAATGGGGCCATGAGGAACTTAAATTATTGGTTGTTACAGAGTACTAGACTAATTATTTCGTTGATCCTAGTTGTCGTATTTGTCTTGTTTCGAGTAATAAGCTTCATCTATCATTTTATTTTTAGTTTACTTTTATGGACGTTTTTAATTGTATTTTACTCAAGTTTTTTTTCCTTTATCTCGTTGAGTAGATATTTATTCCTGTTGTATTTTGTAATAAAATTGAAGGTTTAACACGTAATTCACAGACGGAAGGCAAGTGCTTTATGCGTTCAAATTCTGCCTTTTATGTCTTTATAGAGCACACATGAATTTATATGGATAAACTTGTCCAGATTACACAGAATACTTTCTCAAATTGACCTTACAGGTACTCATGTTTCCACCCACCATTTCACACCCTCAATATTCAACCCCTGGGCTTGTTGCGTGCTTTTGTTTTAAATTATATTAATTACACTCACGTTTATATTATGAGAAAATTCAGTACAACAGAATACTTTCTCAAATTTGTCTCATCTTTTTTATTTTACATTGTAACCCTTCTGGTCTTTGTAGGTTGAAAACAGGTCTTTATTTTATTTCGAACTAAATGTTCATCCGCACTGTCTATACATATATTTTTGTCATCATTCATGCTGTCGTATAGACCCTCCATCTCGTAGGAATCCCATAAAAATCATTAAACTTAATTGCAGTCAAGTTGTTTAAGGAAATATCCTTATGTTAACGGAACGGAAGGGCAATGAATGTAATAACTGTTACGATAGCCTCCGAGAGATATTTTTCTACCCAGTGTTTAATCCACCTTGAGTGTTATTGTAATATTCAAAAAATATATACCTTTTTAAAATTTTACAGATTATTATCAAAAGCTTTAGGTAAGCTCATATGTCATTATTCATACATATGGAGTAATCCTATGCATGCTGTGAATTAATTATCACGTGACCGTTACTAATTAATTATCAATATTAATTGTGATACATGTATTACAAAAAATCTCATAAAAATTCTTAGAATCTAATTTTAATGTTCTTTTTCTGAAATAAATAAAAATATATAATTTTGATCATACTTTAACTATCTCATGTCATCAATCAAGTGTAATATTTTTCCTGGCCCAAATCTATCTGTTGTTGAGGTTTACACCAAAAAGAAATTAGCTTTTACCTCTCCGTCTTAGAGGGAACTGCTACAAACGGAATGCGGATTTGCTTTACAAAACAACATGAAGTCTTCAGCAAGGGATTGGCTGCATGCAATGACATCCTACGCATCCGGGTATCTACCACTTTAGAATGAATATCAGCATTTTTAATCTATTACGAAATACAACAAGCTTTTGTTTATTTTATACCTTTCACCTCAGACTATTTCTTATCGGTGCATTTGTTATCTGAATCAAAGCATATTGTCAGACGCAAGCAAAATATATCACCATTTGAGAATGCTATAATACCATCACTGAAGGTTTAGTTGAACTAATTTTATTGAAAAAAGAGAAGAAAATATCTATACAGCTTATGAAATTACCTTGTTTAACGGCGGTCTTCGCGCAGACTTTTGCCACCCAGATCCTGTTATTTTCAGTTTGTCTTCATTTTTATTGGACTTTTCTCTTCTATCGGATAACTAGTCAAGCAACCTCGAACCGTTTCAACTAGGCATAAACCTGTGTCCGAGACTTGTGTTTTTTCCATCATATCTATTTTTCCAATAAACAGAAGTCATATCCTGCTCATCACAGTGCTGCTTGATAATTTAATGTTCCATATTATTACCAAACGTCACCATTTTTGACAATATGTCTTTTAAAGAGCTTTGGCACATAACATCATGTATTTGTCATCAATGATGTCAAAATAATGAATTTTTATACACCAGATCATAGTGTATTTATGGAGGTAATTTTTTTTTTATATATTTCCGTATAGTCTGATAATAAAAAATTGACATAGAATCATAAAAAAAGTCATTGACAATATTTTTTCGTAAAAGTTAAAATAAAATGTCGTGCACCGACCGCCAATATTCAACACCCTTCAAATGTTATTTTTATATGCATATGACATCACAGGCCTTATTTTTTTTCAAGATAACTTATATTATCATGTAACATAATTATGGTGACATACGACTTATTTATGTTAACAAGCCAAATAAGTATGATGACATGCAAGTTAACAGTCGTATTCGAAATATAATTGAAATATGGGTAGAGTTACTTGCCTACGCCAGGATCGGACATCAAACATGCAAGATACAACATAATAAGGTAGGCATGCGCCTTATTTATGTTAACGTGCGAGATCATCATGTAGACATGCAACTTATTTATGTTATTATACAAGATAATTATGTAGACATGCAACTTATTTATGTTAACATATGTCGATAAAGAAATATGTTATAACTGATCATTCGCATTGCACTCGGAAATTTGATTTCAAAGTTGCGAGTACTTCAAAAGAGACCTTAAAAACTGACTCTCCGTGCCACGGCAGGCGTTGGCACAATAAAGATCCTCGCTTCTCAGTGACCCCGAGTGCCGAATAAAGGTAAAAATTTGAAGCGTTTCAACGGTATTTGGTGACGTCTCTATATGAGTGAAAAATTATCGAATTGGACGTAAAACAACAAACAAACAATCAATCAATCAATCTTGCATGATGACAGAAATATCTTGCATTTCAAAATATAACTCGCATATTGACATAAATATGATGCATGTTGAACATAAATAAGCCGCCTGTCTACATATTTATACTGACACGCAAATGAAACGTAACAAGCAGTAATCAACAAATGTTTGAACTTTTTATCTAAAAAAAAATACAGTAAGGCTAAGCTCACTTTTCAGAACATCAGAGATTTGATAAAAATGGAAAATGTTTATCTTTTAACTTTACTAAGTAACATATGACTGTTAAAACACCCCCTCCAAGCCATTCAATTACAACGTACAAGACTGCCCTAAACAACCTTTGCAGCTTAATTTCTACGATTTAATTGGTAAATCAATATTGAGATCTGAGCAAAGGAATTATTCTTTACCATTTTTAAATGCCTGTTTTTTTTAGATGATTAGGTCGAATTTTCTCTAACTTAGCGCATTGTAGTAACTCTTGGACTTTCGGTCTAAGGACTATCATTTATGCATATGATACGTAAGGCCCCGTTGAGGAGTAATGTAGTGTATTTTTGCATCATCAACTCTCCATCACCTTTATTTTTTTAGATTTTCCAGCTCGAACAATACTTAAGCCATATTCAAGAAGCCTTAGCAGCGTAAGGGAAACAAAAGGAGATTTTATTTTTGAAATATTGCTGCATAACTTAAAGGTACTTGGACACAGATTTGAAGTCAATATTTTTTCTATAATATTACGACTTATATATTTTAAAAGCATTTCACACAAAAATTAATCAAAAATCTTATTTCATTTAAAAGTTATTAAAACTTCAATTTTTTTGGCGGGTTTGATTGACAGATCCTTGCACTTTCACAAATTCTAACCTTATTCTTTATCCTTAGGAAAAGTGGCAATCTTGTTGTGTATTAATGAAAAATATTAAAACTTTTATCCAGAAAAATTACTTTATTCAAAGTAGAAATATTAGAAAGCAAAACTCCTTCACAAGTATCGTCATTCTGATCTAAGAGTTGCGTACAGAGTTTAGCAAATCGAGTGTTATGTACACAGTTTTTGATCACAGGGCACGAGTTCTGTTATTATTGATGTTTACAATTCACCGGGTGCGTTCAATCGTCACAGTCTGCTTACCACAACTGCACGGACTGACAATATATTGTGTGTTTGTTTTGCTGTTGAACATGTCTACTCTGAATTTTCTGGATTATAGTATTAATATTTTTCATTTATACACAACGAGATTGCCACTTTTCTTAAGGATTAAGAATATAATTAATTTGTGAAAGTGCAAGAATTTGTCAATCGAACCCACCAAAAAATTTGAAATTTTAATATCTTTTATATGAAATAAGATTTTAAATTAATTTTTGTGTGAAATGTAATTAAAATATATAAGTTGTAATATTATATAGAAAATAATAACTTCAAATCTGTGTCCAAGTACCTTTAAGTTGAACAATACAAACCCTTAAAACTCTATTATATTGCCAAATGTTTTGTTGAACATACAATTTTTGATTTCTGTTAAGCAGACTCAAACTTGACTTCCGGTTACGGTATGAAAATCGTTCAACCATTAAATTATCTATATTAACCCAATTGAAGATATCCATAATTTTTAGATACCAAATTCCTTACTTTACATAATTATTTCCAACTTAAGTTGGGTGTTACGTTTCTTTTCCGTTTCAGTATATGTTGCATGTTTACTTTAAAAAGTCGCATGCCGACATGAATATCTTGCATGTTATCAAAATTATCTTGCATGTTAACTTAAATCAGTCGTATGTCAACATAACTTTGTTGCATCTTGCATGTATGATTTCAGATACAGGCAATAGAATGTAAATTTACCGAATACTAGCGATTCACTCCCGCACGGATTTCAGCTCAAATTGTCAGTAACTGGCTATTTTACTTATATGTCTTACCTTGACTTCCAAAATGTAGTTATCCCAGACATAAATCGATCAGAAAATATACAGAACAATCCATATATCCATATTTTTCGTGTATGTCGACAACACAACTTAAATTCATCCGCCATGTTTACTGACCTTGACAGATTGTATTTTGGGACAGCCAATGAGATTAAGGATCTATAGGGAGCGGATTTCTTTGGAATTTCTTTTTTCTTTTTAGCTTTAACATTGCTGTTTCCGAAAAAATGACACATGGAATGATATTATTCATCGATGTTTAGTAGTACTATTCATCACTATTATTTATAAACATCGGCATTAGCTTTATTGAGTTATTCTAAATTTCAAGCGCAAGTCTCAGTACGTCAGGCGTGAACTGTCATGGCTGCTGAAGTAAACACACAGATTTATTTTACATGGTTTTCGCGTTTAACGAGCTATGAAGTCGACAGTCGAATAAACATTTCGTCTTATTAAAAGTAAGATGATTGTAAAAAACAATTTATTCTGCCTGCAGTCGCCCGTATTTATAAAATATTTTTGCACCATTACAGAGATGCTGTGGAATTGTACCCTCTCCAGAAAATATCAGATAAAAAAATCAAAGTGGGCTACATTATTTGTAGCTATCTCAGGATATGTGTTTCTTAAAAAAGAAAACGATCATTTAAAATATTAAAAGAAATTGATGTATTTATATCATTGAAGAAAGGGGTTGGTTGGGCATATACCATAATAGGGACAAAGAATACAGCATAAGACTGTATTATTTTATGTTGAACTTAGGGATTCTTGCGATTAATATATCTTCCTCGAATATTCTTTGTATTATTTTATATATGATAATAATATTTCATTTCAAAATTCTGATTTTCAAAAAAAGAAAAAAAAATCTGAAGTTGATTTGTTTTATTTAAATTTTAGCGCGTAAAAACTTTTTAAAAATTCCAATTCTTATTTATTTATTATTTTCATTATAAGATATCAAACTTAAACTTAGAATTACAATTTTAAGTGAAAAAAATTGTTATCTATTTTAGTTTTTCATCTGTCTGTTGTTTAATTTTACGCCTACAAAGTTTAATTTCAGTTTTACTTCTTCCTCTATGTAGGACCAATGGAATGTGGATTTGCCAGACGAAAAAGAAATATGTCTTTAGCAAGGGATAGGCAGTATGCATTAATATTTAACATGCCCCGCATACTACCACTTAAGAAAGAATTTCAGTATTTTAAAATTTATTGCGAAATGAAACAGTCTCTTGTTTGTTTTATATCTTTAGCCTCAAGCTATTTCTTGCATTTGTTATATGAAACAAAACGCGTTTTAATCAATATGGGATGATCGGTAACAGCAGGAAGTGTATAGAAATATTTTGTCTCCTTTCCCAGACTATATAAACATTTGAAAGACCAGAAGAGTCTAGCTCAATTACGAATATGTATGGGGGTTTTTTCAGAACAAGGACAAAAGATCTCCTTAATTTGCATTTCGATAAGATATCTAGTTATAATCATTATCAAAATCCCACACCTTCTTTCTAAGACAGAGAAGAATCTTTAACTTTCAGGTGCCATGACCTGTAGATGTGGGATAATTACACATGCTTTTTTAAAATTATTTATGAGTTGACGTCAATTACGGTCTGATCCATGTAACGTTTCATTCCTAACAAACATAAAATAAAAAGTTTTGATTTATGTCCGTTTGTAATATTTATTAGTTATACTTTTTTGACCTACTTTCATTGCAAATGATGCAAATAACAAATTTCTAGAATATGAAAAAGGATATGGAGATAAACTGAGATATATATACTCCGTATGCAGGTGATGAAGGTATATTGCTGCATAAGTAAGGGAAGTTGACGATAGAAAAGTTAAAGTCATCACATTTATCATATAGCTTGGTTGTTAGATTACCATTAGTGCCTTTTTCAAGTAAAATATCCAAATATGAAGCAGAAGTGTCGGACTATGTGGTATCTTTTAGCTCAAGCTCACCAGGATATATCGTATCGACGTAGGAATGGAAATTATCATTATCATTATTAATTGACAATACGTCGTCGATATATCTAAATGTCGAGTTGAAGGCCACAGCAAGTGTTTTCTTCTTTTCACGCATAAGATTTTGCATAAATTCTGCTTCATATGAATATAAAAATAAGTCTGCTAATATAAAGAAGTTGTTAGACTTCTGTGATGTTCAAAAGTTTACCTTTTAATCTATACAAATATTATTCACTTCTAATCCCATTTTTATTAAATTTTACAAAAAAAAAAAAAAATCAAAAACTACATGCTTAAACTTGGCCCGTTCGCTTGAAAATCCAACATGCAAACCATTACGCCAGTAAAGTAAGCGCCTGAAATTGAAAATGACGAATATCTAGAATATAGATCACTGGCTTAACAAATTACATATTTAGCATTCTTATAACACGTTCTCTAAGCCCGTATAAAATCATAGAGAATATAAGTTAAATTTTTTCACATTCACTTTCGTTGAGAAACCGAAGGTGTAGATGCCAAAAAAAAATATCAATGCAATGCACGTGCTATGTTTTTTTTGTATGTTGATAAACGTCCTTTTCGATAATTCTTCTTCTTTATGGAGGCGCCCCCCTTTGCAGGTGGAGAGCTGCAAACTTTGTCCTATACCAGACACTTAGGGCTATTGAGCACTGAAGGTCTCACACAAGGAAATAATTTCACTATGTGTTATTATATAGCTTTAATTAAATCAATTGATTAACTAGATTCTCAGCAGATAATTCATGAAATAGAAAATGAAGATTAATGCTTGGATAAAAATTTGAGATCAGAAAAAAAATACCCCTTATGCGGCTTTTAAGAAAGAAAATTGAGAGTAAACATACCTACCCCGAAATACACGTGGGTTTCAGATGTTAACAAACAGCCTACGCACCATCTAGGAAGTTGCATCACGCGCACCTAAAAAGAGTTTAATTCAATGGCACAATTCTGCTAAAGATATGAAATCCCTAGTACATGAGTCCAAAATTAAAATTGTAGACCTGAAAAAATTTGCCGAAAATGAAAAAAGAAAAAGAAATTGTCTCTCTGTATATAGAACTTCATTTGACTAAGTTCATTTTGATTGGCTATTTACTTGCGTAAGACCTTCAAAGGATCTTTTTCAAGCCAACACCTACTGCGATACGGGACCTCGGTTTTTAAGATCTCATCCGAAGGACCGGTCTCCACGTCCCACAGTGGGATTCGAACCCTTAGCGTAAGGATCAATCCTTACACTGCCATTCTAGAAGAGATGCTCTTAACATTGCGCCACGCGGAGGTCACACGTGATTTATAAAACAGTATGAAATCTTAATTGTTAATAAATCCCCTCCCCGTTTATCATTTAAAACTGTCGGTTCAAATCAATAGATTTTTTTAATACTCAACGCACGTGTCTATGAAAAAAACAAAGGCACACTGATTAACAAAATTACACCTCCCACACTCGTTTAAAGTTACAACACTTATGAATTGAACATTAAACTGATTTTAAAGACATGTTTATGTAGCTTTTCAAATCAATAATGATGCAATCAGATCTAATGTAAAAATGAGCGTTTTTTATTTTTGCTTTTGTTTTATTTTCTTTCCATTTTTTTTCCTTCACCCACTACTCCACAGAAAAAAATATTCTGAGCCTGAATGACCAAAAATTGTGTTATTACATATTGCATTCTTGTGTTTTGCTCGAGCTCAATCTCGAAACATAAATTTAACAACACAAAATGTAATAATCCTAAAATCGTCTTATGATTTTTCGTCATTATATTTTGCGTAAATATTTATATTTCTTTATCTAAACATGTGAAATTAAAAACATGCATCTTCTGTAATATATTTCTGTTTTTTGTACCTTTGATCCTATAGCAGGTAGCCGTGACCATTCTAACATTTTAACATTTTATTATTTTGAACGAACAATTTACATAATTACCATTAATTATGTACCTTTCACCCAATGGCAAGGAATACTGACCATTTACATAGTGAACCTACCCTTTACATGTACATGTATAACTTGGAAATTACCGTGTTCATCTATTATGTATCCTTCATCCAATAACAAGAAGTGATGACCATTTAAGGTCAGATGAGACGTTACTCAAAATCTGTTTTGTATATCTTCGTAACGTATGAAAAATATTCAAAATTTTAATAACATTCTGATTTCTAAACCAGTTTCTAAACGTTTTTAAAAGATACAAACACTTAAACATTTGAAATTGGAAAACTATTTTTCTTCCCCAAAGGATTATATAAGAAAAACTACCCCTGATATCTTGCAGAAATGCCTGGTAAGGTACCTCAATTTTTTGTGAGTAAACATATTTAAGTAGCAATATTTCAATGACAAACTCTTAGAAAAAATTATCTATTATTAAGGAACGTCTCGTCTGTCCTTAACATTGGAAAACGATCCTTTATAATATATTGACACGCAAAAGAAACGCAACAAGCAGTACTCTACAAATGTTTGATTTTTTTATCTTATGATTTTCAAAAGCGAATAAAGTAAGGCTAAACTCACTTTTCAGAACATCAGAGATTTGATAAAGATGTTAGATATTTATCTGTTTACTTTACCAAGTAAAATATGACTGTTTAAACACCCCCTCGTAGCCATTCAAGTAAAACGTGCAAGACTGCCCTAAACAACAATTGTAGCTTAATTTCTACGATACAATAGGTTCATTAACATCGAGATCTGAGAGAAGGAATTCTTCTTTGGCATTTTTAAATGACCGTTTTTCAGATGGCTAGGTCGAATTTTCTCTTACTAAGAGCAGTGTAGCCACTCTTGGACTTCTGGTACGAGGACTGTCCTTAATGCATATTATACGTGAGACACTGTTGAGGCGTAATGTAGTGGAATTTCGCATAAGCAACTCTCAACACGTATTTTACATTGAAATTTTACAGCTAGAGCAATGGAAATGCGTACATAAGCCATTTTCAAGTAGCCTCAGAATCGTTATTGGAAACAAAAGGAGAGTTTATTTTTTGAAATATTGCTATATTACTTTTGATATACGGTAAAAAAAACTTTAAAACTCCATAAAATTGCCAAATGTTTTGTTAAACATGCAACTTTTGATTTCTGTTAAGCGGACTCAAAATTGACTTCCGGTTATGGTATGGAAATCGTTCAACCGTTAAATTATCGATGTTTACCAAATTGAAGATATTCATAATTTTAAGATACAAAATTCTTTACTTTACATAATTATTTCCCCCTAAAGTAGGGTGTTGCGTTTCTTTTGTGTGTCAGTATATAGGAAACAGGCAATGTATTTCATTTTTGGGGCCTTTCACAGGCAGTGGTGAACATTTAATATACGGAACCGATCTTTTATTATATAGATCACACCATATGATGTACCATACCTTAAGACAGGTATGACGTTCCATATAAATCCATATAAAGTATATGTATGAATACTTTTACAATTTGTTTAATTTCTTTTAAAGATATAAAAAAGCTTTCACATTGCAATGTATATTATTCTTAAAGAGGTTCCTGATGCACATATAATTATATGTGTATGTTTTGCGTTTCTTGCATATTCAGTTTTTTTCCTTTGATGTAACCGTTATTCCGGGTCTTGTATACATGTATCAGATGCTGATATAATGTAGAAGTTGCACAGTCACTTAACTGTAGTGATTAGCTATATTTTTTTATCTTATTATTTAAGATTGTTTATTTACAAAAGGTTATTACTTTTTTCCTTTTCATTTACAAAGAATAACATGGCATCTAGAAGCTATTTCAAGTAAACAAATACATATTTTTTTAAATGTTTTTTTCTTCTGGAGACATCTTTCGATCTTGTGTTTTTGAATTCTTTATACATAGAAATTAAAGAAAGCAAGAATGAAGAAAGGAATGTCATTCAGCATGCATTTGTTATGTTATATGAGAGAGAAAGAGAATCAGTAAAATTATATCGAATTGCATCAGTGATATTATATTTAAAGAAAATTGGGAAACAAGGACTGTCACTTATAGAGCGGATCTTGCTCAAAAGTTAAATCTAGCTCTCTTTAATATGATTTTTGTTCATTGAAAAAACAAATTACAAGACATGTAGCAGAAAGAATATTTTTAGTTTCTTTTTTTTTGCTGCGTTATGTTTATGTTATAAATTTTGATTTTGACATTTTCCCATAAATGGATTCATATATGGTTAAGTTATTTCACCCAGGGGTCAAATAAAAAAGATATGGCATAAGTCCACGAACTTTTAGAACAACTTTTAAAGAGCTCCTAAACATACAAAACCTAATGATTTTTCCTATTGACATCACAAAGAAATTATTTTTTTAAAGTAAGCATGTTCACTACACTGAGCTGAAAACTGTTTATAAATTATCCCTGCCGAGAAGATGAAAATGAGAGATCACGTGAAAACTGCTTTTTACATAAATCGCCGAAAAAGTCATTTTAAAGATACACAGGCAACTTAGCCACATATGATTCTCATATGAGTATCATATGATTCTCATATGATTAGTTTCATATGAGAATCATAGAAAAAGGGCATCATATGTGAATCATATGAAGCAAATCATATGATTTACATAAAAAAAAAAAATCTTAAATCAGCAATATTATTTAAAGTACTGTATACAGGGTTATTTTCGCCCTTTTGCACTTGCGAACTATTTTGCCCCTTTTTAAATTCGCCCAGTCTTAGTTTTGTTTAAGAAATTATGCTGTGTAATTTGAATTCGCACCGTTTTAAATTCGCCCAATCAGGAAGAGGGCGAAAGGGGCGAAAATAAAACGGGGGCAAAAATTTCCCTGTATACAGTATTTCTAAATATCCATTAAATTACCCATTATTTTACTTCCTTAATATATATAATTAAGAATATATATAGAGGAGAACCATTTTTTTTTTATTTTTTGAAGAATAGCAGGGTAATATGCAGCTAGTCATATTGATACTGAAGATCGCTAAATTTTTGCCCTCTTTGAGTGAGATCAACATTTAGATCACGAAATTTTCATCCCACTTTTTTTCATGAGATAGTCATTAACTCTTCATTAGCAAAACAAATTTTTTACAAATTGTAGGTATTGTTCAATAAAATCTTTAGAAATACTAATATTACAGGAGAATAACATTTTGACAAGTACACCGTCTCATGGTAGTACAATGTTACATGTATCAATTTCTAGAAAATAAAGTTCTCAATATAACAAGAGGCCCAGGGGCCACAGTGCTCACCTGAGCACATCGGCTAGGAAAAAGCACATTTCAGATCAGAACTGAAAGATTACTGAGGTGGGAGGGGGGGGAGCTTAAATTTTAACCCCCCAGGGGGTCATGATTTGAACAAACTAGAATCTTCACTACCTGAGGATGATTCCATATAAATATCACTTATCATGGCTTTGAAGTACTTGAAAAGAAGATTTCAAAAGGTAGGGGTTCATGATTTGAACAAACTAAAATCTACACTACCTGATGATGATTCCATATAAATATCACTAATCATGGCTTTCAATACTTGAAAAGAAGATTTAAAAAGGTTTCCCTATATATCCCTATGTAAAACTTGGGTCGGCCAATTTGGCCCCACCCTACTCCCGGGGGTCATGATTTGAACAAATTTGAATCTACACTACCTGACGATAATTCTTCATGAGTTTCTTCTTTCCTGGCCCAGTGGTTCTTGAGAAAAAGATTTTTAAAGAGTTTTCCTATATATTCCTATGTGAAACTTGGGTCGGCCATTTTGGCCCCACCCTAGCCCCGGGGATCATGATTTGAACAAACTTGAATCTACACTACCTTAGGATGATTCCACATTTAAGTTTCATCTTTACTGGCTCGGTGGTTCTTGAGAAGAAGATTTTTTATAAATGCCATTAATTTTTCGCTAATTCATAATTATCTCCCCTTGGGAAAAAGCGTGGCCCTTCATTTGAACAAACTTGAATCCCCTTTACCCAAGGATACTTTGTAGCAAGTTTGGTTGAAATTGGCCCAGTGGTTCTTGAGAAGAAGATGAAAATGTGAAAAGTTTACGACGACGACAACAACAACTACAACGACGACAGACAACGGACAAATTTTGATGAGAAAAGCTCACTTAGGTGAGCTAAAAAGCAATTTTTTGTTATTTTGACAATTGAATTTGGAATGTTCAAACAGTATATATTAATGCAGATAGTCTAAAAATTAAGAAGATTCTGATACAAATACATGTATATTATTTTTGGACAAAAAATACTACAGACAAGTAGACAGGCAGAAAAACAGACATTGTGATTCAAAGATATCCCAAACTTTTGGGAAGACTATAACAAAGTTTATTTAACAGTGTATAGTTACCTTAACTTTGAAGAAAGCCTTGGATCTTGGGATTTGTTCTTTATCTTATGAGAGGCTGACTATATATTGAACCTGTAAGACAAATACTCACAGTCTCACACAGTAGATATTTTCTAAGAATAAATTTAATTAAAACTTAAACTATTAAAAAGAGAGAGTACAAGTTTGTAGGTTCTCTATAGTCTTAAATATATCTAACATTTAACCCGAAACTATAGGCACGCGCACCATTCACTTATAGTGTTGGGGGGGAAAATAATTGTCAGTCAATGAATACATAGATGTAATATTCAATGGATTAGCTAGCTGATGTTCTTTGAACACACATGCACATGTATTTATACCTTTAAAGTTGGATGTCACTGTTATAACTTTTTAGTTGAAATTCAAAAATCCAATTT
>PRKT01000318.1:540985-628916 GCA_003671525.1 Saccostrea glomerata
CGTTTCATATGATTCTCATATGATCACAGTCAAAACATTCGTATGAATTTTACCTGAGTATAACAAGGACAAATTAGTGAACATTGTTTCATATGATTCTCATATGATCAGTTTCATATGATTCTCATATGATTATTGTCAGAATATTCATATGATTCTCATATGCAGGATCTTTCATATGAGAATCATATGTATATTACTTAATATGATTTACATATGTGTAATCATATGATTCTCATATGATTGCCACATATGATTCTCATATGATTGTATATACATATGATTCTCATATGATCCACATATGAGAATCATATGAAAAGCAATGCATATGTGGATCATATGTGGCTAAATTGCCTATGTATGATTTTATATGTGGAAAAGGAGAATCTTTAACGCTGTTTTGTTTTCAGATAGATTTAATAATTCAAAAGAAAATAGGAGAGTTTAGAAATAACAGTCAAACTGGTCGATTGAAATTTGTGGGGACACAACAATATATCAATGATATGTGCCGTATGATATCTAAAACTGCCAGTCGAACACCGAAAGATATTGTTAAAACACTAAACATTTCATCATCACAGCATTTTAAGGAATCCCGAAATAGGATAACAAATATTTCTCTCAGAAAAGTGACTTTTTTCTCACAAATGCTTTAGGAAAAAACACGCATTAAATATACTAACGGTCTAATGAAAAAAAAATCTTTTAACAAAGTAGAATATTTGATTAACTTGCTTGATAGATGACAAAACATAGATGCACTTTTATAAATCAAGATCAATAATAAAAATGTGGAATCCAATAGAAAGGTGTCATTTTATAATGGTAAAGAGAAGCAAGGGCTCCAAACATGTTTTATTAGTTTTCATGTATTTTAAGAGGTCCAGTAAAACTTACATACATCCAAAAGAAGGAACAGCAATGGAAATTTTCATGTTTAAATTACAGTAAGGAATGTTATACAGATTTCCTGCTAAGAAAGTTCAAATACCGGTCTCCAGGGTAACTTGCATGTACCTAACAACACACATGCAAATAAGCTTAAAAAGTAAATAAAATTTTTGAGAAAAAGAACGTTTACAGAGCTTTTTCATCACCCATATTTGCTAGATCCAGGCCATTCCAATACGCATGAAAACAATCAAAGGAAATTTATACAATATCAGATGTGTAACGGGAAATGATATTCATCTGTGTCTTTGGAGCATCCCTAAATTTGATTATGCTGAGGTTTTTTGTTCATGGGTAGAAAGACCTATTAAGGCATGTGTAAACGGTAACAGAGAATACCTTGAGAGTATGAATCTATTAAGAATATGCATTACGTACTTTTCTTATTTTAAGATGACATTTTGCATTATTTATTGAGTAACCAACGTAAAAACATCTTCATGTATAAAATATATTTTTTTCAAACAATTAACAACTAAAACCAATTTCTATTTATAAGGATCCAAAGAAAGAAAAAAATGGCTGTTCTATTACAAGGTATGTTTCCTATTGAACATCCACTAGTGTTTCTAAAAAACGAAGACAGATTGAGAATTTTAAATGTATGCAGAAATGTATTTACATAAAGGTGACGCAATATGGTTCTACACATTGTTTCATCTTTGTAGCAAACGTTGATGGTGTGATGCAAATGGCTAAAGAAATGCTTGATATGGTTGAACCCTCTTTAAAGGAAAAGTCAGAGGTCGAGCGTAAAGAGATTGACGAGATTATGAGAAAATGCGTCTCAAATAAATTCAGCTGACAAATTCCCTTGGCGATATCTCGGGACTGCCGGATGAAGAAGTGTTTGGGAAGATGAAAACACTTCTGTCGGATGCTGATTTTAAGATGATATCTGGATATGTCGACCAAGAGACGTATACAATGGACATCAAGGAATCAGAAGCAAATTCCTTGAGCCTGTCCAACTGAACTCGATGGCAGGCATCATAGATTCATCGACAGTCCAAATTGTTAGCCTTGTTGTTGAATGCGTATTGTTTGTCGTCGGTTGTATTGGTATTAAGATACGCATTAAAGAGTCAGTCTTGCGAAAGATCATTACAGAAGTCATGCCTGCGATGAAACAGCCCGCTTTCCAACGAATCATAAATAAATTCCTGAGGACCTGGAAGAATGGAAGTGCTTTGGAAAAGGCAAAAGCTATTTTCAAGTTAGTAAAGGAAACCAATTCTCTTGGCATATTCTGGAAAATCATTAAAATGGCTTTAGCGGAAATGAAATGGTGGGAGTATGCAAGAGCTATAGCAGAAATCACCGCTTTGATTGTTGCTGCATTTGCCACCGGAGGTGCTGCTCTGATTGCAAAAATTGCTCTCTCCGTCAACGATGCGGTCAACATAACGAAGAAAGTAATCAACCTTGTTAAATTGCAAGATATGGCTAAAGCTTTTTAAATAATAATCGGCTTGGAATAGACAGAAGAGCCTAGTTGAAGACGAATTTTTATTTCAAATATTATTATTCTTATCGCTAATGAATTATTGTCTCTCTTCTGATGCATATACATCATTTCTTATTGTATTACCCATTATCTTAATAAACAGAAGTAAAATTATTGCAGTTTTTATATTTTCGTCATACACACGTGAGTGTTGGTTATGTGTCATTGGGAATGCTAACTAAGTATTTTTTCCTGATGATTTTTCAAAAGAATGAATATTGATATTTTTATCAAACTAATAAAGTGAGTGGAAAATGAATGGAAAGCTACTGCATTCAAAACACCATAACACAGACAAGGAGCCGCGAGGTTAAAGCATGCGCCTTTTTTGAAGTCATAATGGTTGAACACCGAGGAGTTGCAACGTCACAAGTGAAAATAAAAAAAATCACGCTCAAATTGGATGATCCACTAACTGTTGCTTACACGAAGGATAATACCTAGGTCTTTAAATAGAAATCATATATGCAAGTAAGCTTGAAAGTTAAAAAATGTAAATACAAGCAATAAATCATTATTTCAACAAAAATATAGTCTCATAATTGCAACGGTGTGTGCAAACAAATTTTCATAATGCGTTAACGCGCGCTATTCAAATTGTTTCGACACAACGGAGGGTCAGTGCACGTGCAGCGGCATTGTGACGTCACAATCAACACCTCAACAACGTAATAAATAATAGTTGTAACGACCGCATCCAGCTAGGTTTATGAGCAGGAAAATGTTAGACATGTAGAATATAACACTGCTGTTTTTATCTCGGCCCTGGTATCAGCCCCAGCGGTTGGTATCGGCCCAAGCCCTCCGGGCTTGGGCCGAGACCATCCGAGACCACCCGTGGTGATGTTGTTTATATCCTATATGTAAAACCAAAGAAAGAACAAATTTTTAGATATTTTTCGATCGAAATGAGTAATCATTCTTTATTTCGATGTAACTGAAGATGTTACTTGACGGCGAATAATCGTATAGAGAAAGATTTGCCTGGTCTGGTCATTAAAAAGAATAGTCCTGCTGTCATGAAACTTTTCATTTCGAAGCACATTAGATAACAAAAAATGTTAAAAGTCCCAAACTTAAGAATATTCTACTTTCACTTTGGATGTTGCTAAAACGCGGAACGGAATTCGAAAGCAGAACGGAAAACGCAACAGAACGGAATACAAGTTGATTTAGTCATGTTTAGTCTCTTTTTCACGAAAATCGCTGACATAGCAGTGATGTAGAATCGAAATTGAGGAAAGGGGGTGAGTTGGGTAGTGAATTAAACTTACCTGAAAAAGAATTTGACCAGCGAAAAAAAGAATATTGTCTGATTCAGGAGGTGTGATGAGTTAGAACTCCAACATCTTTCAGGCATATTTTTACACGAACTTAATACATTAATTACATTTACAAAGAGTGTTGGGGTTTCAATGAACATTTATATAGTAAAAAGGTAATGTCTGGAAACAAGATGTGTTCGTGGAATACTATGCGCCCGGTGGCAACAAAGTCCAAAAATATATTTTAAGCATATAGATCACAGTCAAGGTCACAAGGTCAATGACCTTGGTGTCATTTGAAATAACTTAATTAGGGGAGCATGCGTACCAAATATGAAGTCTCTATCGCCTATGGTTCAAAAGTTATGGCGAATGTTAAAGTTGACAACAGACAAACGAACAGAACAAAAACAATATACATGTACGCCCTGGATCTATCGATAAGGGTGCATAAAAAGAAGATGGTGAGAGAATTAAAATGATTACGATAATAGAGGAAATGTAATATTAATTTTAGATGTATATATCTAATGGACTTTGATGAAAATAGTGAGAATTCTCTTTTTTGTACGAAAATCATCTATAATTTTTGGATATTTATAATAATTTGCACAAAATTGTTTTTATACTTTTCTTGAGGATGATTCCACATGAGTTAATTTTTTTCCTGGCCCAGTGGTTCTTGAGAAGATTTTTTTTTTTAAATCATACGTATTCCTTCATTAAATTTTGATATCCCATTGTGGCCCGCTCTACCCCCGGGCGTCATGATTTAATTTGAACAAACACTACCAAAGCATGCTTCCAAATTACTATGACCAATCGTGGCTTTGCTGTTCATGAGAAAAAGATTGTTAAAAATATGCCCTAGTATGTATTCCTGTATTAAACTTTGATACCAAATTGAGGCCCAACCCTATCCCAGGGGTATGATTTGAGCAAACATGAATCTATACTACCTTGGGATGATTTCATTTGAGTTTCATTTTTCCTGGCCGAGTGGTTCCGAGAAGATTTTTTTAAAAGATACCATTAATTTTTCACTAATTCATAATTATCTTCCCTTGGAAGAGGCCATGGCCCTTGGTTTGAACAAATTTAAATCCCCTTTACACAAGGATAATATGTGGCAAGTTTGGTTCAAATTGGTCAAGTGGTTCTTAAGAAGAAGATGAAAATGTAAAAAAAAAAAAAAAGACGACAACGACGACAACAACGACAACGGACAAATTTTGATCAGAGAAGCTAACTTCAGTCTTCATCTCAGGCGAGCTCAGAAAGAGACAGACAAGCCAAATTAACATATTCCACCACACTTTGATTACGAGTGAAAAAAATACCAAAGGTTCATGCTGATATTAAGAGAGTAATGACCCCTCCCCCCTTGATTACTGAAAATATCAAAGTTTCCTTATGTAGTTTTCAATATCGGTCAAACTTCTGTCAAATATTAAAATGCACTTGAAAAATAAATGAAAGAAACAATAGTACAGATTTATCCTGAAAAAGGGGTTATGTTCATGTTCATACTACGGACCATGAGTCACAAGAAACATACAAATACATCCTCAGGGCATAGGTAGTAAATCTTAAGAATAAAATTACATGAAAATAGAGGTAAAATGAGCGATACAGATTAAGTTAAAAATAATCCGTTTTCAGGAGTCCATTTGCACAACTGTTATTAGTTTAACTAATGAACAAAAACATTTTTTTCAAAATCGACGCATTCAAACATGATTTTCCAATCATATTTATCATATCTTACTAGTTTCTTCGTACAAATTAATGGACATCATACATTGAAAAATCGTGTGAATGGTCGTTACGAAACATGTTTTTTTAAGCAATATGCTATATTCATTAGAGTACCATGTCCATGGTTTCCATATTGTTATTTTGCTTCATGTATTTTTTTTGTTCCGAACCAGTTTGTAATTTAAGGACGTTCGATCCTGAGCTTGAGAGTGGATTTTGGTCCTGTCCTTTATTTATAAAATTCGTCATCGTTTTGAAGTTTTAACATTAAATCTGAATTCTACAATGCAAATTTGACTATATTAAAAAAAAAACCGTGATTAAATTACATTCTTGAAGTAGAATTAAGTTAGGGATTACATATCATGGCGGAAGGTTTTTTAAAAGAAAAAGATCTATTTTTTCCTTTTTGAACTATAACAGTACTAATAATTTTAGATTCCTATTTTTCCATTCTGGTTGCAGACAAAGCTGTTTTTTTTTTCAATGAAATGTGTTATGCTGGTTCTGAAATATCTATTAAATTATTTCTTAGGAATTCTTTTAACGAAGTTTGACAAATATAGTCGATATACTAGTATTTTGAAAATTCGGGGGGAAATTGGGCCAATTTTAACGTAAAATTGACACTTTTTTAGTAATATAAAAAAAATAACATCATATACCCTCATATTTTGATGTTATTTTCTAAATATTTAAGATAAGTTTGACCTATTTGCTTAAATTTAGAAAAAGTTAAAGACTTTGTAATAATTTTCTTACTTTTTAAATTTTCAATATCAGAAGACATTGGGGTTTTCTTTTATATCAGTGGGTTTAGTGTTTTATAAGTTTTATATGTGTATAATCATTACAGTCTGTTGTTTTTTTTTTAACGGAATAAAGTGAAATGAAATAAAATCTGGCGAAAATCTCATATCCATTCTACTGCAGGTTGACCGGCACTGAAAAAAAATGGGGAATTATAAAATAAAGAAATGTAAGAACTAAGATTAATTAGGAATTTCATTACTAATCAAGTAAAAATAGTGTATTTAAATGGACTTATATCTTCGCAAATCTGACAATGCATAATTTCTAAAAGAAAAAATGAAAAATAAAAAAAAAAATTAAAATTTTCTTTAAAAAAATCCTGATATTTGCTATATGCACAGTGCACACCAAAAGATAAGTCTCCAACTTGTCTACCGTCAATTCATCTGATTGAAGTGGTAAAAATTAATTTTCAATTTAGAGCAGACAAATAGGGGATTCCCACACAACAGTTTAATTCAAGAACACAGAATATTGTTTGAACATTATTTGAACTATCTGAGTTAGAGGTTCTGTCCATGCAATTTATCTGTTATACATGTATATATATATATATATATATATATATTAAGGACAGATGATACAAACAAATTTTTTCTTTGAAAAAGATTTAATATCATGTCACAAGTTTAGAAATGTGGATGGTTCGTAGAATTTTTTTTCCTAAGAACTGGAATATGAAAAAGACTTGGAAAATATTAGTAATATTTCAATGAAAAAACAAATATAGACAAATCACATTCAGTAAAGGTTTACAGGTGAAAACAATTTTCAGAATATGTTAACATGGTGCTAAAAGTGTAATATAAACTTAAGAAAAATATACCAAGCCAGGTGAATTTTATCAGGAAAAGCTAACTGGTAAAAATCAGTCTATGTGATATTGCTAATTTCTTGTCATTTTGATCTTCCTCTTAAAATTCACCTGGCTTGGTATATTTTTCTAAGGTTTATATTACACTTTTAGCGCCAAGATAGCATATTCTGAAATTTATTTTCACCTGTAAACCTTTACTGGATGTGATTTGTCTATATTTGTTTTTTTATTGAAGTATTACCAATATTTTCCAAGTCTTTTTCATATTCCAGTTCTTAGGAAAAAAAATTCTAAGAACCATCTACTTTTCTAAAATTGTGACATGATATTAAATCTTTTTCAAAGAAAAAATTTGTTTGTATCATCTGTCCTTAAAGAGTCACATTTATTTTAGGGAAAAAATATAGTGTTTCAAAATAGATTCTAGCTAATTATAACTGAGGAAAAACTCAGGAAAGATATACAATATATACAGATCTAGCAAAATTAATTGCATAATACAATTTCATTTCCATGGAATTAGCGTAATCAGAAAATTAGGTCAGGGAACTTAATATAATACTGGTTGCTTTGATTATAGTATAATAAGGCATTCATTATCTTGGAATTAATCAAGGCTTATGAATGAGATGGGGATAGTATGTTCCACTTAGTGTTTTGTGTAGCATATCATATTAACAATTCAGCACCATGCATGCATGGGCTGTGTTAACGATAAAATTATAAAAATAATCATAATGAGGAAAGACGGTTAAATAAGCTCTAACCCTGGACTCAGTTAGAGAATTGCTTCATAAAGAGAAAGGTTTTATTTTTATAGGATTGCTTATAACAATGGTAAGACAGCTTTTTTTTATTCAATTTCCTTTCTTTTGTGGGTTTTTTGTATAGATTTATATCTAACATACTGTAGATATTGGTGGCATTGTTACCTTTGACGAAAGAGAATTTCAATTTTGAGATAGACTTACATGGAAATTGTAAACATTATATTCATTAAAAAAAACCATCTCATCTAACTCATGATACTGATGGGATTCTTGTATTTATCAACAGGTCAACGTAAACTTACCTCTGAATTATTCTACGACGGAGACACCAATAAATGTCACCGGAAACTCTACCTTCCAGAACACCACATCCGGTTGGAGCGCTAGATGGCATGACCGTACTACTGTCATCCTTTCCGTTTCCACCATCAGCTTAGTGGCTGTATTCTCCAATCTAACCCTGCTCCTAATCATTCTTTCCAGGAAAGAGCTCCGCTCGGTTGTCCTGCTTTGGAATGTTGCCGGAATGTGCGTCTGCAATCTACTTTTTGGTACAATCACTAATGCGCTTGGTGACAGCCGCCATATTTACAATGAGTGGTTGCACGGGGTTGTTCTGTGTAAAGTATTTTCTGTGTTCAAACTTTCCTCCACTCACATCATGAGCATGATCCAGATTACCATAGTAACCAGCCTCTTTCTGAAGGTTCGACAGTCATTCTCTCCCCCCTCTAACATCACATCACGAGTTTGGACCGGTATTCCATACTTTCTGTTTGCGTTACCATGGCTTGTTGAAGTCGCCTTGTTCCCAATGATTATACTTGGAGAAATGAAGAACCTGCCTGATTTTGCGAAGAAATACAGTTCTCTGATGTGCTATCATTTTATGGAACGAAATTATCGATACGCCGGAGTGTTCTTATTCAGTTTCCTTTTCTTTATTGTTGTCATCCTCAGTATTTCTCTTTTCCTGTACTATCGATTCAAGAAAGAGTCATATGATCGTCTGCTGGCCGATGACGCGGTGCGTCACGATGAAACACTCCATTCAATGTTGACTGCGACTCTCGGATCCTCGACTCTCTGTAGCCTGTTCTTTGCGCCGTACATACTGAATATGCTGATCATAATAACTTGCAGTCGTTCTTGGTGTCGCCCGAGTATAAAATCTTTTGACGCTGTATACGTTTTGGGTTGCGTTCCCTACGCCCTCACGCCTGTACCTTGGTTTGCCTACGTCGATATTAAGTGCGTTTTCACGGAGCTCTTGAATAAGGTGAAAGGTAAGGTTAGATCATTCGTGTCCCAGTGTAGGGGGTGTTGTAGAACGAGGCTGGAATCCATCACCGTGGAGTGGTCCCAAAGTCAGTCTGACGTCATGAAACGGGGAAAATAGAGACTAGAAAAAATCCAAAACTGACTATAAATCATATCTTTGCCAAACACGGAATCGACTGTGTAACAAGAAACAGTTTTTTTTTATTTGGATGTATTTTCCTCATCATGAGCCTAAAAATGTAACAAATAACTATTGATAATCATTTTTTAGTCGTATCAATTTTCAAAAGTTGCTGTTCTTTGTTTTGAACATATTTTATTGACAATATGTCAAAGGGGTTGGACACAAGTTCCAAAAACTTAGATAGTCCTCTCCCATACATAAAATCTGAATAGCCATACAACATTTACAAAGTTTTACAATAATATATACATGTACATAGAAGAACAAAAATATTTGTTTTATGGGGAAGGAAATAATATCAATTATCAATAATGGTGATAACAAATACAGTGTTGATATTACGAGTAAAGAAATATAATAATTTCAATAGACATAATACAATTTAGAGTTAATTAAAACGACCTGATTCCTTAATAAATTTTTGCACAATACCAAATATTTTTTCATTTTCCTGCAAAGATAAGGAATCATCTCCTCATAGCAATTTATGCACATTGTTGTTATTTTTTATGCTGTTCTTTTGCGATGTGTTTGCCATAATGCCACAATTCAGTCAATTTATTTTAGAAAAAAAGTTTTATCTTCAAATATACGTGATTGATACTTTTCTTTAAGGTCTAATTATCAAACTCAGTGGTTTAAGAAATATCTTTGTAATTATTGAAAAAAGGGGAAAAATGAAATTATGTTGAAAACAAATATGAAATGTCCTGATTATGATATGACAGGAAATAAATTTAAAAATATATGTAGCACCTTATAATTCAAGTAACTCCAATGAAATATAAAACTCCCTCTGAGTTCACTGATAACCGATTATTATTCGCGTCATCTTTAATTTGTGATTCATATAAGTTTTAAATAAATCCCTGACGATTAATTTTTCGCTAGGAAAACATTTTTATTTACAATTCCAAAGCAAATTAAATAGTTCGAAGCGATAAAATTTTGGTAGTTAAAGTAGGCCGCGAAACCTGCTAAAGTTTTTCGCACTCGAATAAAAGTTTGTTAATCACGTTGTCTACATGTTATAATTTTGCGTCTCCAAAATACGTTTTCTGGATACATTATTTCTTATCATACATAGATAGCCTCATGCATTAATTACATGTACATATGTATCTGCAGAGAGAAAGGGGGAGATATATCAAAATTGCATTCAAAAGTTTTCCACTAAAGAACGATAACTTATCTTGCCCAATTACAAGGGTGATAAAAGTGTGCGATTAACATTGCTTTGTATAATTAATCAGCGTAGATTTTTCTCCCCCATTATATGACAGAGAGAAAACGTTGAACTTTAATATAGGACATCTTTCACAAAATGAAAAATAAATTCCAGTCAGCAATACAGCATATACGGAGATTTAATATCATTGTTATCTATTCATTTTTTCATGAATGTGAAATCTCTAATTCATTTAAAGTTGTACTTTATTACTTATGATTCTATATTTATATTAAATTAAATTATATTATTGTGAAACTCGTATTATTGTAAATGCATGTACATTTATCATGTGTAGACATAGGAAATATAATAGAGAAATGCATTCTTCTAAATTAATCATGTTGAATGAATTTAAGTTTTATCCGTCGCAATTACTGAAAATATTTCAAATAATATAAGATTATTTTTTTATGAAAGAGGAGACTTCGAAAAATGCTATTTAATGTTCCAATATATATAAATATATTCATAATTTGCACAAAGTACAATGTGTTATACTTATACCCTTTAGCTTAACCTTTATAGACTGTAAGTATGTACAAATGTACAGTAGCGATGTATACATGATTTGAAATAAATCAAAAGGCAGTATCTGTTTTTATCATCTTTTTTAATATAAATTTAATCGTGGCTGTGTAGGGACACTTTCGAGTTTCCCCACAATCCTTTGTTTTTCTTTACTACATGCACATGTATGTTATCTGACTCAAAATATTTTGCACCCGGTCCATTATACATTTATTGGTCATTTGAGGCGCTCCACTTTCGGTTCGCCGTTCCCTCTTTTATCTAACTTAATAAAAAAAATCTTAAATTATGATAAACATTTAAGATGAAGAGGAATTAAGCCTATACTCTTAAAAACTAAAAAAAATTTACACACAGTGAAATTTGACACAAATTATCTTTTAATTTGTCGTTTATAAGAAATGTCCCCCTCTTTTCTCAGGTGTCTGGTCCAAATTCGGGATTTGTACGTGAATGTTACAAAATCTGTTTACAATCGTTCAGTAATAAATACAAAGTAATCTTGAATTCGACCTTGCACTGAGCATGTTGATTACCGGTAGAATGATTTCACATTAAAACTAATAGATATTTTGAAATTACAACTAAATAAGTGTAACGTGCGAGACCCGAGCGATCTACTTGGGATCGTACTTGGTTATGCCCAAGTCTTATAAGGACAATAGTAAATGCAAAATATACAGATATAACAAATTCAATATATACAAATACAGAAGACACTTGCCTAGTGTCAAGTTGAAGCAAAATATACAAATATAAAGGACACTTGCCTAGTGTATGATTAACAATATATGAACAGATTCCTGCCACTTGTCTATTAACGTCACTTGGCTACACAAACAGCCGACTATACCCAGGTCACTTGGCTTGGCTTCTCCAAGTCACTTGTCAACACCTGCCACTAGGCTAAGCAAACGCCACTTGGTTATCCTATAGCCCCTTGGCTATATAAACATCACTTGGTAATACTATATTTATCAACTGGCCACCGACACTTTGACCTACTATCAATATAGTCATTAACTTCCACACTTTTAGCCTTTTGACAATCAAATTGCCGCTAACCCAACTGCTTCTGACAGCAACTTGGTTCCAAACGTTAGACAACGAAGCCACTGACCACCGGCCTACTTATGTGATCTCTATGTCAATGATTACAAGTGCAGGAAATCGATTTCGTAAATTTCCGAGCATACTTTGCTCATCTTAACCAAAGTTTTGTTTTTGTAGTATTTTTATTTATATAATATCCTTTCTTGTAAAATCATTTAATCAAATACCTGTTAATTACAATATTTACAATTATTTATTGATTAAAGCATTGTAACAAAAGGGAGATAACTCCCAACCGTTTCATAAGAATAAAACACAAAAAAGCTATATTACATGTATAGTTAAGGAAGAGCGTTATTATCATTTATATATAATAATAATTTTACGTTAGACAAACAGGTAGAGAGATGTGAGTCAGAAATGAATTTAATTTTATAAAGATTGATAATTTGTTTCACGGATCCTATTTAAACTGATTTGATTGTGTGTTTATTATTAAATATTATATTGCATTATTTACCTCTCTATAATGCATGTATCACAATATATCCCTGCATATCTTACAGCGTGAATTAAAGTTACAGATGTGCAACGCAGGTATCTTTTGAGTTAATTTTCAAATTAATTTGAAAAAGCGAGGGGTTGGGGTCAAAGGGATTGAGGACTGGAGGGCAGAGGGGGGGGGTATGAAATAATTCTTTTTTGATTTCATACTGGCGGATCGAGTAATGTAATTAACTTCTTTTTCTTGTAGAGGGTGGGAATAAGGGCGGGGTGTTATTCATATTAGTCATATTACATATTTTGAATTTTCATTATAAGAATTATCAGCTGAAGAGAATATATGTAATACAACGTTCTTAATCTTGGATCTTTTATTCTCTATTATTTTCAAAGTATATGCCAAATGCTTTTCATGTGGAATCGTCCTATTTTTTTTTTTGGTTTTAATTTTCACGATATTGAGCTTTGAGCTTTAAAACTCTAAGTCCTTTGCTCGTGAACTACGCAGTGAATCAGTTCCGACTCTTGCGTCCAACTACCGGTGTTTGTCATTGAGAGTGACCATATCTGAAGCAATAACGGAAATAGCCAATATCTACCATCGCCAACTCACTATCGTCACAGTACAATTGTAATATACGGTGACTTAATACACACAGACAATTGAAAATAGACAATATTTGAAAATTTATTTGTCAGACTTGTTTTGTGATTCAGTTAGAGGGGTATGCTCACTTGAAACCAATCCAGGTTAGTAGCAACAATGTTTTATTTTCATTTTCAAAATCGATGTTTTTATTTGATTTTTTACATTTGTGAAGATTAATAGTCATGAAATATGTTCTCTTTAAGTTTTTTAATGTTCTGATGATTAAAATCAGATTATCGATCCGCTCCCCTATTTTTTTTTTATTAATTGTCTCTACACAAGGTAGGAGCGGAAAGAGGATCTGATTTTTATCGAATTGATACCGGGTATATGATTGTTCTTCGTGTTCATTGAGAGTGGTCTAAAGATGATTTTGATCTTTTTTGAGAGTATAACTACCGCTCTTTGTTCAAAGAGAATGGTCTATATCTATGTGATTGCGCGTTGTTTTATAGAGTATCAGCATGACCTACTTTTCAATAAGAGAATGTCTGTATCTATATGATTGCGCGTTGTTTTATAGAGTATCAGCATAACCTACTTTTCAATAATGGAATGGTCTATATCTATGTAATTGTGCGTTGTTTTATAGAGTATCACCATGACCTACTTTTCAATAAGAGAATGGTCTGTATCTATGTGTTTGTGTTTTGTTTTATAGAGTATCACCATGACCTACTTTTCAATGAGACTGGTGTTGGTATGCGGGATTATTGGGATCGTATCGGCCCTGGAGGGTGACAATGTCTGTTCACGTTCTGTTGCGTATGTATATTATATGTACACATATTGGACCATATTCTCATGCACCTTGTTTCAGGGATGTGAGGGGGGGGGGGGGGTGCAATCCCCTGACCTTACTTGGGTAATAATGAATTGCAGCTAAATTGAAATGAAAAACATTCTTGAAATCTGTTTTTTCTTCACGAGATGGACAAAATTATTTTATCGAATAGCGGAGAGTTACCCTTTTTGCCGTTGAATCAAAATATCCCGGGGGGGGGGGGGGGGGGAGTATTCCGTCCTGAATGTCTGTTTGTCCGTCTGTCTGTAGTCAAAGTCAACCTAGCCTTTAACTATTGCCCTTTGAAGTATTAGTGTGTACGAGTATCACTTCAGTTAACGTCCCATGGACTCAATGATTGTGTTACCATCGGGGGCATAGAATTCACAAAAACATGTAGAAGTGCTTGTAGACTCTCGTCAACATGATTTTCTTACCCCTTTCCCCACAATTAAAAAAGCAACAGTACATGCTTGCAACCACAATTACTTTTTTATTAATTGTTCATATATTCTAAAAAAAAAATTGAAACTACATATACATGTATTGATTAGAACTTTTAAATTTAGAAAAAAAAGTACATCTTCTCAAGTCAAGAGTTTTTGATCCGATCCGCTCCACATCAGAAACTCTTGACTTGGGGAGATGCAAAAAGTACTGAATGTTCATTAATATTTTTTCAATTGATAAAAAGTGAAAATTAAATTTTATAATTTCAGTCAGAAAGTTTCGTACATAGAGACAAGAAGGGTATCTAAACAGAGATGCAGCACCCCTACCGATTGTAAAATGTAAGTGTCAAAGTTCACCTCATACTACTGTGAGAGTGTGTTTTACTTTAAAATACAACATCTAACAATTCAAAGGATTGAATTAATTGATAGGTGCAATACACTTGAAATAAAGTCAAGAAATAATTCATCCTGTTAATTTGGTCAATATAAAAATACTAAATTCCATCTGCTGTATTATTAAGAAAATCAATGTGCTTGAAATGGCCAGTTACTAGGTAGCTATAGTTTAATCACATTTTACGTCCGTTAGTTAAGTAGCCATTTATTAATAGATGACTTTACATATCAAAATTTATGGCTCGATACATGTATACATAAAGCTGAATAGTACCAGAGGAGAGAAATGGCATCTTGTGAGCACTAACGTCTATTTGGAATATGTTTGAATCAGATATTAACTCAACCTATTTCCCAATTTGATTAGCAAGATTAATCATAACATTGTATTTGATTAAAAGATCACTATTTTAGTGTCTATTCACTGCAAAAAGTCATCAAATTCCGGATTACGTACGCCATACAGAGATTTTGCTGCCCAGGCTTCATACAGGAAGGCAATCGCTGTATACTAAGTAAGTTCTCGCTGTATCTCTAAAACAACCAAGTGTATGAAGGAGTTTTAATTTTTATGTGCCCGAATCGAAAGATCCGAGGCGTATATTGTTTTTTGTCCTGTCTGTTTATCTGTTTGTCTGCAAACTTTAACCTTTGTCATAACTTTTGAACCTTGAATGAAAGAGACTTCATATTTGGTATGCATACTCCACTAATTAAACTCTTTCAAATGACGCCAAGGTCATGTCCTTGAGACCTTGACTGTGACCTATATGTTAGAAATAGTTTTTTCTACAAACTTTAACCTTCGCCATAACTTTTGAACCATAAAAGATAGAGACTTCATATTTTGTATGCATACACCATGCACTGATAAAGATCTTTTAAATGACACCATGATCGATGACCTTGTGTCCTTGACTGTGACCTATACGTCAAATAAATCATTTTTGTTGGCAAACTTTAACCTTCACCATGACTTTTGAAGGAAGAAAGATAGAGACTTATTGTTTGGCAAGCATACTCCCCTTATTAAGCCCTTTAACATGATATCAAGGTCAATGGCCTTGTGACTTTGAATGTGTCCTATAATGCTAAAAATAGCTTTTTTGAACCTTCACCATAACTTTTGAACCATGAGAGATAGAGACTTATTATTTGGTATGCATAGTTCACTTATCAAGCTCTTTCAAAAGACAATGACAAATGACCTTATGACCTTGACTGTGACCTATATGCAAAAAAAATGTTTTTTTAAATTTGATGCCGCCGGGCGCATAGTGTTTTACAAAAACATCTTGTTCGTACCTTCTTTTAATCTTAATAAATAAATTTTAGCAGTGGTCACAACCATTTTAAACGTTTAGTGCTTTTCTGGAAAAGGAATACAAATTTCATGTGATACAGGTGTAGTATGTCACGTTTGCATGTATTTATGAAGATTAAAACCTTTTATTGCAAACCAAACATTCTTCAAGTCATGATCTTGATTTTGGTGTATAATATATTTTGAACAGGACGTGTTTATGAAACACTGCTGCCCCCGTATGTCAACATAGCGAAGGTTAAATTTTCTTAAATGCAAATCAATATTGCAAAGAAAGGCCCTCTCACAAGAAATGCATATGTGAAGTACAAAACCCTAGGAGCACCTGTTCAAAGGTTACGACCAAGGTTAAAGTTTTCTAAAAGTAGGTCAAACTCCGGGGTCAAGGTCAAAGGGCCAAGATTGTTTGTTTCTAAAGAAAGGCCTTGTCACAAGAAATACATAATTTATGTGAAATATGTAAGCCCTAACCGTTCAAAAGTTTTGGCCAAGGTTAAAGTATTTTTAAGAAGTAGGTCAAAGGGTCAAAGTTGTTGGTATATAATGTAAAGTACAAAATTTTACATATGTGAAGTATGAAACCCCTAGAACCATTCGTTCAAAAGTTCTTAAAACGTAGATCAAACTCCTAGGTCAAGGTCAAAGGGTCAAAGTTGTTGGTATCTAATGAAAGGTCTTGTCATATGGATGACATGTAAAGTTAATTATGACATCCTTAGACGTTGCATTTAAAAAGTTATGGCCAAGTTTAAAGTTTTCTTAAAAGTTGGTCAATTTCCAAGATTAAAGTCAAAAGGTCCAAGTTTATGGTATCCAATAGAAGGCCTTTTCACAAAGAATACGGATGTGAAGTATGAAAGTCTTAGTACCAACTGTTCAAAAGTTATGTCCAAAGTAAAAATGTTGAATTTTGGTGTGAAAGTGTGTCAAACTCCAAGGTCCATGTCAAAGGGTCAAATTTTGTGATAACAAAAGAAAGTTCTAGTCACAAGGAATACACCTGTGAAATATGAAAGCCATAGCCCCACACTGTCAAAATTTATGGACAATGTTAAAGTTTTTGTGAACCAACAGACAGACAGGCAGCTAGACTGACAGACGGACAGGACAATACCTATATACCCCTAATCTTGGAATACGGGGCATAAAAATTTAAACCTGTTCTTTTGACACCAATCTAATTGACCTCATGACCTTCACCTTGGAGTAAGAAACAGTAATTGAACATAATTATGCATGTAATTCTTTCTCATAATCTTTCAAAATCTTAAACACAGTCAAAATATCCAAACAAAAAGCATAATTTTGTCAATATATACTTCAGTCACAACAACAACGCCTTCCACAACATTAGCTCCAACTACAACTCAACCGACAACCACGACTAACCCGGATGACGTAGTTGATCCTATCGAGGGCGCTTTGGAGGAAGCTGACGGAAATGGCGGCGCACTGTCGGAGGGAGCAGTCGTTGGAGTGGTGCTAGCTGTTATTTTTGTCATGGCCGCCGCGCTCGTTGGACTTATGTTCAAAATACGTAAAAATAAGTACGTATCGTGTTGATTGATTAGACTGACTAAAAAACACCTAGAAATTTATTGATAATGAAACATAAAAGAATAAAAATACATATATTTAGATAAACAATGATTTTTATAAATTCTTTCTTCTAAAATATAATTTTAATAATTTGTTTACAATATCAAATTTTGTAATAGAAAACAAGACAAGGAGGCAATAATCCAGTCCGAGATGTACCGAGGGCAGTCCCTCCACGAGAACGGGATAGACCCCGACCAGACTTCAGGGGGAGCATTTGATAATGACCTCTATAATCTTAATACAAACAAACCCAATAGAGGTATGCTTCATATTGAAACCTAAAGAGGATTGTGTTTTGTTGATATCACCAAGGATATAAAGTGATTGTGACAGACGCACAGACTGAGAGAATGACAGAGAAATGAGATTTAATCTTCCCTGCTTTCGCGAACTTGGGGGACAATATAATATCCAACTGCAAGAAAACATAAGAATTTGAGGGATCAAAATATTTAGAACTGGTTCCTGCATGTGAATCAGTAGCATCGTCTTTTATCAGGAATCCCCCTGTATTGTCACTTCAAGTCATTCCAGGTCATAATTATTCAGTTTGAAATATTTAATAACTGTGAAACAAACACATAAATGTTGATACCGAGAACTTATATCCACGGGGTTTTTTTTCTGTAGACACAAACTATCCATATCTATGCTGAATCTTATACATGTGCAAAATTAACAGCATTAATATATATAATACTTCAGTAAATATCATGTAATCACATAAATCAATTTCAATAGATAATCATTTAAGGACAGATGCTACAAACAGAAACAAATTATACCTGGATTGGTATATACCGGTATTTTTGTCGCAAATGCTGCAAATGAAATAAAAAGAAATTGTAAACATTCTAGATATGATATATATTCAAAAGTCTATCGTGCACCCATTTCTTATTAATCTATACGTCTGTTTGTTTGTACCACCTGTCTTTCAGGTGAAAAAAAATCTACAAAAGTTTTTCAAATTTTCCTTTCGTTTCAGGAGTTACATCAACACCCGAAATGTACGATCAGCTTCATTTGTACGGGAACGCTGCTGACGAGTCAATCCACGATTACGAACGTCCTGTCAGGTCAAAAACAATTGGGGGCGGTGCGGGGGAGTACTACAGCAAAGCAATGATACCTAACCCTAGTTTTAAGTCCGAGGGACATCAGACAGTCAAGTATCAAAATAAAGGTGACGTGTCGGGAAAAGTGAGAGTGTTCGAAAGGCTTGCGTCAAATCAATCAGATGATCAAACTTTTAACAACAAAATGCTTTATTCTGATGTCAGATACTGATATAAAAATAAACATTTATGTTTTATCTTTATTTGATGTGCTTGTTATTATTCTTTTGTGTTCGGAATTTTAACTATCTAATAATAAAACTGATTTTGAAAACTTTACGTGGGATAAAATAGTTTTTTCGTCCTTTTTAACATAACGTTTTGCTAATCAGTCTACGTTGTTATGGAAAACTTTACACATCGATAAAAAGATGTGGATTCTCAAACAAAGGAAATTAAAAATTGCGAAGCTCATTTAAACAACTGTTATTTATAAGGCAAAATTCACCATTTTTTCAAGTTTGCATGCAGAATAAAGTTACGCAGGAATATCCAAGCTTCTGTCAAAGTTTCACCTGACTGTGAACACTCCCTATCATCCACAAAAATTTAGGTTAGTTTTATATCCAAAGTAAGTCTGGAAGTGTCCATCTCGTCTTTCAGCACCCATGCAAGCTTCATCGTAACAAGCAGTATCTTTATAGAGCTACTCCAAAAACAATACTTCGGCAAGTCCTTTGGAAATTATGCTATTTCCATCATCCTAAAGCAAGTCTGTAAATGTCCATCCCTAAATAGTAAATAGTAGTACATTATCCATATACGATAGGTTCAGGTAGGACAAATAATCACTCATTTAAATGGCCGTGAATCCAACAGAGATAATGTAGTGTGCATAATGTAGTCTACAAGTAGATACATCACCTATGCAAGTTTCGATCAGATATGTCTTCAAATTTCTTAGAATCGATCTGTTACAAATCTTTTTTTCTGGTCATTCATCAGAAAACCAGAGGCTAAAGGGCCTCTTATTGCTCATCTGATCGCATTTCTATTTGATGCTTTGAAATTCCAAAAGTAGACAATTAAGACCTACATGACTTATTAATACAATCCAACATCCCAAGATGAGTCACATGAAAAAAGTATGATAATTCGCAGCCGCTTGTTATTTTGAACATTCAGATATAGCTATGGAATTCAAAACGTGTGACCTACTTTCTGGTAAACATACGAGTACTTCGATGGCTCCCAAAAAATTAACTTGATGATTTTAAGTCTCTAAGCATCTGAAATATTTAGATGTACATGTAGTTTTGAAATTCCAGAAGTAGGTCACAACAATGATTTAGCTTTTAGTTGACACATTCTGAGGACTCAAAATACATGAACTGACAAAGTTTCAGATGACATACTCCTTAGACTCAATCAAAGATGGATCAACAAACAAAGTTTGCTGATTCCAAGTCAATTAGTACCTGAAATATTTAAATATAGCTATAAAATTTCAAAAGTAGGTCATGGCCAATTTTAGTTGACATAATACAAGAACTCATGATGGATCAACCAACAATGTCTGATGATTCTAGGCCAATGAGTTCCTGAAATATTCAAATATAACCATAGAATTTTAAAAGTAGGTCATGGTTACCCAGTTTTAGTAGATATACTACGAGGACCCAAGATGGATCAACCTATAAATATGAACAAAAGTTGATGATTCTAATGCAATAAGTACCTGAAAATTGTGTACTTGTATTTAAAAAACAGACAATCAAAAGTAGTTCAAAGTGACCTACTTTCCAGTTGATATTCTTCAAGGACCCAAGAGGCATTAGCCTACAAAGTTTGGTCATTCTAAGCCGATTAGTAAATGTACTAGAAAATGATCTCAAAATAAAGTTATGGTTACCGATTTTTCAGTTGACATTCTCTGAGAAATCAAGTGCAACAAGTAAAAAGTTTGATGATTCTAAGTCTATGAGTAAGTTAACTTTATAATTAAGAATACTAAGTAGTCATAAAATCTTAAACGAGTATCAGGTAGCTTACAGTAACCTGCTTTTCAGCACTCAAGATGGATATCTACTTACATGTACAAAGTTTGATGATTCTAAGCTATAAGTACCTGAATAATTTTGAATAACCTTAACCTTGATGGTCTGGTCTCTTACTGTCAAGCCAGTATCCATTGAATTTGGGACCTTATCTTATTTGCTTTTACCAAACGATTTCTGAAGGCAAACATGCGAATAAATCCTGTTCTGAGTCCGAGTTGCCGAGCATGTCCTTGGTCGATCGGGTCGTGGTCTATCCTGAATAGACCTTGTAGCACGATATCTGGACTATAATTTGCTGACAACAGACTGTGAAACATTCGTTGCCCCTGCCACAGCGACCTTTCTTGTGCCAATCTGTAGCATGCCAACGGCAAGGGCACCTAACCTTTCATCCTGTGTTAGACGGCCAGTGGTCTCTGTTAAATTAACGATTTCAACAACTGATAATCTGATGCTTTCTCTTCAAAATTCTTTAGAGTGGCTTTAACCATTCCAGTTCTGAGGTTTACAAATTTGTGACACAACACCCTTGGTCATCAGTAGCATCTCATGAAGATTGTGGGAGTGTGCTATTGTTGTGTTTGGGTGATGAATTTCTTTATATACAACGTTTCGTAGCCTTTGTAAATTTTCAAATCTACAGTATCCCCTCCCAGCAGGCATTTCAACGTTGATTCACTGTTGAATCAACGTTGCACTTCAACGTTGAATCAACGTTGAATTTTGGTTGCATATGAAATTTGAGTCAACGTTGAGATATAACGTTGTTTCAACGTCATTTTCAACGTTGAATAAACGTTGAAAATGGGTTGAATTTTTGGTTGATTTATGGTTGATTTTTGGTTGCAAATGAAAGTTGAGGCAACGTTGAAGTTTCAACGTTGTTTCAACGTCAAATATCAACATTGAACAAAAGTGAACATTGGTTGAAATTAGGTTGAGATTTGGTTGAAATTTTTTCGGTTGTAGTTTCAACGTTGTTTCAACGTCAAATATCAACATTGAACAAAAGTGAACATTGGTTGAAATTAGGTTGAGATTTGGTTGAAATTTTTTCGGTTGTACAAACGTTGATATTTGGTTGAAATCACGTTGAATTCATATAACATTTTGCTTTAAAAACAAATACATTTCAAATTCTAATAAAAAAATTTATTCAAGTTGCGTAATATTTAGATAGGTTGTAATCCAGTACATGTATTATGATTGTAAGAGAATTTATTTTACTTGTATTTTTAATACAAACACAAATTCAAATTCAATCACTGAATCTCAAAAATCACTGCTGGACAAAATATATATTCCTAGTGAAAAGTGGGTCACAGTAATCACATCCAGGTCCTTAAAAGTACGCGTCTGCCTTACACTACTAATTTCCACAAAGTGGCGGATCCATTGATTTTAATCACGCATATAGTTAAGCCCCACGAATGAAAGAAATGAACAGGAGAATCCACCCTCTAAAGCAAAAGCCTATTGATAAAAGAAATAAAGATGTTAAAGCCATTTGTTCGATAAAATGTACGTAACACGTTATTTCAAACGATAAAAATAGATATACATGAATGATTAAAAAAAATCAGACAAAGGAATATATTCCGGTACTTTGATTTAATTAACATGATTAAAAGAATTATAGTTGACTTCATGTTAAAATTCGTATGAGTATGCTTATAAATAATTATTACTAAAGAAAAGTGTTATAGACATACATATACATAGTATACTTACAAAATGTTGCATTCCTTTGTTTAATTTTCACGGGCGAAGAATCTGATGCAATCAAGGCTGACTATACAATCAATTCCCTGCACCACTGGTTGATTTATCCTTACGACGAACTACAATTAGTCAAATTGTATAATATATTAGTATACTTAAGAAATAAAGTCCGCGTTTTCGTGAGTGTTGCAGAATAACCTCCGAGGTCGAGAAATGTTGTTTGAAAGATAAAAGCCGAGGCGTTAGCCGAGGCTTTTATATTTCAAACAACATTTCGAGACCAAGGAGGTTATTCTGCATCATTCACGACAACAAGGACTTTATTTCTATTCTACCAAGGGCGATAAATACGGCCGATTGTTTCCTCTATAGAGAAACGAATTAGGTCACCATGTCTCGATTACGCTGTTCTATTTAACACCAGAGAGAAATTTTGTTGACTTACCTATATATGGAATGCAGACGATTTGAGCTTTCGTTGCATTAAAAATAGTCTTTTTAAATTACAAATTTGTTCGTAATATGTATTGATCAGTTAAAATGAATATACAAAAACAAAATCATGTTCTTGTTTTACTGCTAAAATCACGTTGTTTAATGTGTAGGGAGGTCCGTGGAATAGCCCCGCTTAGCTATAAAAACCGACATTCATCAGCAACTTGATGCAATTTACAGTGTTTATAATGCAAAAGACGACACATCGATGCGGTCTAAACAAGTATTTCATTCTACAGCCAAACATGCATTTGAATTGTTCAGATTTGATACGTGTTTCTGATCTGATAATTTTTTGATTACGTTCGTGATTTATTGGAGAATAATGTCCGGCGACTTCCTTTGAAGTTTTCAATAACCGTGGTAGAATAGCTTATATTTCATAACCAAATGAATATCAACAAAACACATAATACAAGAACCAAGGTTGTGTATTTCAAGCAGATTTCAAATATACATGTACTTATAAAACAAGAATTAAACGATGAACAGATACTCAAAAAACTTAATTTCTAAAATTCATGAAAAGGAAATAATACTTACTGAGCAGAAGTTGATATTCCAGCCTTAATCCTTGTGTATATAGCTTGAAAACACATTGAATATGAACAGCAAGGAGACGCGCACTTCTTGTCCATCAGTTGAATTCAAATTTTGACCTAGATAAGCTGCAAACAGCTATACTCTGCCCAGCACGAAAATTGCATAACAAGGTTATCCTGACACTGAAACTGACCAAGTAAGCGAGAGGCACTCCTTATCTGATATCTCGAAGGTTTTTGGGGAGTGGATCTTAAAACGCATTCCAAAATCAAAACAGAAAATCTGTTTTCTGTTTTAAGCAATTTGCCCTTAGGTATTGACAAAACTCAACAAATAACACAGTTTACAAGATATTTATTGGTGCGAATATTAAAAGTTTAAAGAACGCAAACCATCGTTCACATAGCTAGATTTTACGGAGTAAATATCCTCCCAAAACTATCAATGAAACAGTTTTTACTACCACATTACAATTTGAAAAAAACAAAAATCTACAGGATAAATTTCCTCTCAAAAATGTTACTATACAGTTAACATACAGTAGTCAATTCAAAAGCGACTATCCTTGATATTACAAGATTTTACGGAGTAAATTTCCTCCCAAAGAATATGACTGATACAATATTCACTACAACAATTACAATTAAGAAATAGCAAAAACCTACAGAGTAAATTTCCTCTCTCAATTCACATTGGTGCATTGTACATTCAGTATTTCAAAGCCAAAGCAACCATCGTTTACATAGCTAGATTTTATGGAGTAAATTTCCTCCCAAAGAATATGATTGATACATGTACAGTGTTCACTACTAACATTACAGTTTGAAAAAAGCAAAAATCTACAGGGTAAATTTCCTCTCAAATGACAACGATACAGTGTAATAGACAGCTACATTTTAGGGGGTGAATTTCCTCCCAAAAAATATCACTGATGCAGTGTTAACTACTTACATTGCAGTTTGGTAATAACAAAAAATCTACAGAGTAAATTTCCTCTCTAAATTCACGTTGGTGCATTTTACATTCAGTATTTCAATGCCAAAGCAACCATCATTTACCTAGTTAGATTTTACGGAGTAAATTTCTTCCCAAAGAATATCACTGATACAGTGTTCACCTCTACAATTACAATTTGAAAATAGCAAAAATCTACAGGGTAAATTTCCTTTCTAAATTCACATTGGTTCGTAGCACATTCAGTATTTTAAAGCCAAGGCAACCATCGTTTAAACAGCTAGATTTTTGGAGTAAATTTCCTCCCAAAGACTATACTGATATAGTGTTTACAACTACATTACAATTTGAAAATAGCAAAAATCTACAGAGTAAAATTCCTCTCAAAATGACATTCATACAGTAACATACAGTAGTCAATTCAGAAGCGACTATCCTTTATATAACAAGACTTTACGGAGTAAATTTCCTCCCAAAGAATTTCACTGATACAGTGTTCACTACTAACATTACATTTTGTTATTAACAAAAATATTGAGAGTAAATTTCCTCTCTAAATTCACGTAGGTACATTGTACATTCAGTATTTCAATGCCAAATCAACCATCGTTTATATAGCTAGATTTTACGGAGTAAATTTCCTCCCAAAGAATATCACTGATACAATGTGTTCACCACTACATTTAAAAATAGAAAAAAACTCTACAGAGTAAATTTCCTCTCAAAATGCACGTCAGTGCATTGTACATTCAGTATTTCAAAGCCAAAGCATCCATCATTTACACAGCAAGATTTTACGGAGTAAATTTCCTCCCAAATACTATCACTGATATAGTGTTCACAACTACATTACAATTTGAAAATAGCAAAAATCTAGAGAGTAAATTTCCTCTCAAATGACATTCATACAGTAAACATACAGTAGTCAATTCAAAAGCAAATAGCCTTTATATAACAAAGCTTTACAGGGTAAATTTCCTCCCAAAGAATTTCACTGATACAGTGTTCTATATATAGAACAGCAGAACATCAGAGGGTCAATTTCCTCTAAAAATAAATTGATACAGTATACACTTTTTACAGGAAAAAAACATAATGTTACATCTTATTGAAAAAAAGACTTTCGAAGGACATTTTTATCTCAATATACTAATGATGTAATACATTATTATTTAATCTATAAATAAACAACATATAATCCATACAAACACATACATTTGTTTACTGATATCAAGCCATTTTCAACGAGGGGAGGGGTTCAATGCGCATGTAGTAGCATGTTGACCTCAGAAACAATATCTCAAAGTATGTTGAAAACTGTATTGTCCACTCTATATCCGGGAAGGAAAAACAGGAGAAGGAGGCAAGTCCCTCTCTTGATTATTGTCGAACAATTTGATTTCAAACACATCTATCACATTTACTTTCTTTGACAGAAGCCCCACTTCTATACTTTCCTTATGGCTGATGCAATTGAACACTTAAAAGCTTGCTGAATGCATTTCCAACATGTCCAAAAGAAATCTGGCCGCCTTATTCTGAACAAATCCATAGTTGACCTATTGATAAAATTTTTAGACTCGTAAATCATCTCATATAATTGTTTTTAAACTTTCAATGTTTAAAACCCATGGGCAATTATTTTTTCAGGCATGCCGGATTACATGTTGTGCACCACAGTCGAGCAGTGGTTCTTGCATAATTTTTGTTAAATCGAAAAATAGTCTTTCCGTTGGTTTTTTCGTATGGAAATCTCATTCATCTAAAGAACACGTACATATACCCCCAGTCTACACACACATTTAGACAAACTAAGACAAGATAAATTTTATTTGAGGATGGTGTCAATTTCCTCATATAAAACCAGATCATATACTATTGCATTAATCAAGATTTTGCATTCAGATTAGTTCAGACAGGACATATGCAATTAAAACACTTATTACTAACGCCTTGAATTTCAAAAGGGGAGTTCAGAGAGATAAATGATAACATGTACATGCAGGTAGTTTTACTGCAAAAAGAAAGATCGCTAAAGTGTTTATTTAGCATTTCACACAATAAAGAAAGCAACTACCTAGACCATGGATCGAAATCCTCATGAACTGTAGTTAAGGGTAGAATTCATTTGAAGACACTATCTTTATTACACTTATCGTAATATATACATAATTATATAATTGTAAATATACCTTTATTGTTCAATGTTTGGTCTTGGTTTCAATATTTCTCCATTCATCAGAAAACAGTCACTTTTATATCAAGTCGTCACTTAAACCACTCCTGAAATAATTGCGTTCACAAAATGTGGGGCAGTCTATCTTGGTTTACTTCGTGTTCTCTGTGACTTTGAAGTAGATGAACCACTTGGCAGAATGCAAATATCCGATGCTGCCAATTTCAAAACTGCCATACACACTAATCATTATGCAGGATATAAAATGGGAAACGGAAAAATAAACTGTTTTAACACAGAACTTAAAAAACAAATCCATCGTTTTCAAGATAAATGAATTAGGTTGTTGTGAGGGAAAATTGAGATGGTCTCCTTCTAATCATTTCACCATTTCCTTTTCCGCTGCGTGAATCCCCGCTGTTACACTTGTTATCAACCCATTTGTATTGGATAGAGCTGCGGCCATGTCAAAATAATCTGACCTAAACTAAGCTGTAATTTCAACATTTTCTCACCATCAAAATCTAAGCCTGTCAAAAGCACCATACTATTACTCACAATTTGTTGATATTTAACATTATACTCTGCTGCGAGTGCATTAACATTATCTCCTCGTGTCGTAGTATTTATTATTTTTTGTAAATATGCAGTTTCAAAGATCATGCACATTTGAAAAAAATCACGGACAATTATTCCTTTTCGATGGTATATCTACACTAACACAATGAGATTAAAAAAGAGAAAAATAAGCTTTATAAAAAAAACTTATTTTTGACAATAGAACTCCAATATTGTAAATTCTTTGCTTTCTTTACGCCAGTGTCTTTCGATCCTATTGTAATATATTATATACAGATTATTGGATGTCAGACTGCAAAAATTGTGAAGAATGATAATAAAAATTTAAAATATATATTATTTTATGTAGCGTAATTACAGTTACACAATCTGTCTACTTCTTCTTTTTTAATTTAAACATGCCTTTTTTTTTTTTAAACTTTTAACACTTACACTGTATGATTTGTATATTTACAAATTCAAATAAATATACATGTATAAAAAAGAATTTAACTACAGGGGAACTTGGATAAGGCCGAGATTGTCTTTTCTTTTACACAGGCTGATATTAAGTTGAATTCCCGAGTGTTTTAGCATTACTCTCTTTCAAATATTTAATAATTAAAAAATGCACAGATAGACTAAATTCTTTTTGAGAAATTAAAAGAAAAAACTGTTTTTAGCAAAACTTTTCGACAACAGATCTTACATGTCTTGTCGAAAGGGTTCGGGAGAATTGCTATTATTAGGTACATGAAGTTGCCAAAATAAAAAAAAAAGACATTCTATCTTAGTTCAAAATATAGTGTCTACAAAATTACTTTCTTTATTCCATGTTATGCAAAACAATACCACACAGTTAAGAACATATGGTTATCAGATCTTCCACCCATTAATTCTCGATTAGGAGAAATATCTGCTCAGCATGTATTCTTTAGGTCTATGGAGGTATCACATTGCCCATCCTGCAGAAGTTGATCGCCATTACTTTCAGTCACTCAATTAATTGAAAAAATACACTTTATTGCCTATATATTAAGAAAAATTATGCTTAAATAAAAGAATGCGATTTTTTAATTTTAAAAATGATGTACATATCAATTTTAAGTCCAGAACAAAATTTATCAGTATTGCTTTTTCCTTATTAATTATTTTATTTTTTTTATGTATTTTTAAAAGTTGTTTTTAGCAGTATAGATAGATATCCTTTCTAAGAAAGGACACATGCCAAGAAACCCTTAGCATTCTATCCGGAGAGCGAACTCAATAAAAGTCGAATTAACGGCGGGGCCAAAATGGCCGATCAAATTTTTACATAGAAATATATAGGAAAATTCTTTAAAGAAAATGCCGTGTAGGTACCGTTTTGTGTGTGAGGATGTGTCAGCTAGTGTGACAGGTAATGTTTAACATCTCCTGCTAAATATTTTTTCAAGCAAACAATTACCTGATTTTTTTACGATTTTTTTGTGAAAACATTAACCATGTTAACCGTTGTGATACCTAAACACAACCTGATTGGCTATGTCAATATTTTCATTTTAATGTAAAAATATCACTGATAGAAATAAATGAAGGAATGTATCAAGTTTATTTTTCTTTAACCAAAAAAGCTGAAAATCTAGGATCCACCCTCCTGAAATCGAAATCTGCTGCCGTAAACTGTCTTGCCAGCGTTTAGGGAATATGGGTGATTTACATCAATTACACTTTTATTGACTTCATTGGTGCACGTCAATCGGACAAGATTTCTTTGCATGTAAATGTTAACTGTTCATATTTTTGTTACATCCTGAAAAATAAACATTTTCAATAATGTATTAATTAATATACTGTCACATGAAATAATTATACATATGCGATAAATGTAGTAGTAGAGTATTTGTAAAACATGTAAATAGTAAAATGGGTTTACATTATTGACAATTTCTCAGAGGTCAGCTTGCGCTTACAGGTTTGATAGATAATATATCTAGATGCTTACAAAATTTAAAAAAAACAGTCTTAGTAATTAAGATCAGATGTATATAGCACCCAACACACCATTATCGAATACAAGTCGTTAATAATAAATTACAATTAGGAATAGAAAAACATGCATATAAAAAGGAAGGCGATATATATATATATATTTATTTTGAATGATTTACATTATATGAGTTTTTAAAATTAAAAGTTCAAAACAAGTTTTATCAGTATTGCTTTTGCGTTAGCTTTTTCTAAAGTCTATTTATCTCTTTTTTGACCTCATGGTGTTAGTGTCGATAGACCAACTAAAAATAATAACAGTCCATGATTTTTATCACATCTTTGAAACCTCAAATTCGGCTACTGCTGCATGAGAAGATAATGTTTATGCAATTGCCGCAGAGTATATGTTACATATCAACAAAATGTAAATAGGGCGACGTACTGTGATTTTGTCGGGCTTAGATTTTGATGGTGAAAAATGTGAATTTACAGCTTGATTTAGGTGAGAATATTATGACATGGCCGCAGCTCTATCCAATACAAGGGATTGATTACAAATGTAACAGCGGGCAGCCAGGCACCGGAAAAGAAAATGATGAAATGATAAGAAACAGACCATCTCAATTTTCTCTCACAACAACCTATTGACGCTAATGCATTCATTTATCTTGAAAACAATGAATTTGTTTTCAAGTTCTGTGTGAAAACAGTTTATTTTTCCGTTTCCAGTTATTTATTCCACATGATGATTTGTGTGTAAGGCAGTTTTGAAATTGGCGGCATCGGATATTTGCATTGTACCCAGTGGCTTATCCACTTCAAAGTCGCAGAGAAATTAACACGGAGCAAGTTAGAGAAAGAAAACCAAGTTAGACTGCCCCTCAATATAAGTGAACGCAATTATTTCAGGAGTGGTTCAAGTGACGACTGGATATAAAAGTGACTGTTTTCTGATGAATGGAGAAATAACGAAACAAAGACGAAACATTGAATAATAAAGGTAAATTTACAATTATATATGTATATGTTACGATGAGTGTAATTAAGGTAGTGTCTGGCATATGAATTCTATCCTTATCTACAGTTAGATGGGGATTTCGATCCTTGGTCAAGGTGGTTGCTTTCTTTGGCTTTGGCTTTGAAATACTGTATGTTCAATTGTGTGAAATGCTAAACACTAAATAGCGATCATTTTATTTGTAGTAAAACTATCTGCATGCACATGTTATCATTTACCTCTCTGAACTCACCTTTTGGCGTTAGTAATTAGTTTTTTAATTGCAAATGTACTGCCTGAACTAATCTGAATTCAAAATCGTGTTTAATGTAAAAGTATATGATCTGGATTTATATGAGAAAATTGACATCGTCCTCAAATAAAATTTATCTTGTCTTAGTTTGTCTTAATGTGTGTGTAGACTGGGGATATATATACGTGTTCTTTAGATGAATGAAATTTCCATACGAAAAACCAACGGAAAGACTTTTTCTCGATTTTACAAAAATTGTGCAAGCACCACTGCTCTACTGTGGTGCGCAACATGTAATCCGGCATTCCTAAAGAAATAAATTCCCATGGGTTTTGAAAAATTGAAAGATTAAAAATAATTATATAAGATGCTTTACGAGTCTAAAAATTTTATCAATAGGTCAACTATGGATTTGTTCAAAATATGGCGGCCAGATTTCCTATGGACATGTTGAAAAGCATTCACCAGACATTCAATTGCATCAGCCATAAGGAAAGCATAGAAGTGGAGCTTCGGTCAAAGAAAGTAAATGTGATAGATGTGTTTGAAATCAAATTGTTCGACAATAATCAAGAGAGGGACTTGCCTCCTTCTCCTTTTTTTCCTTCCCGGATATAGACTGGACAATACAGTTTTCAACGTACTTTGAGATATTGTTTGTGACGTCAACATGATACTGCATGCGCATTGAACCTCCTCCCCTCGTTGAATACGGCTTGAAATCAGTAAAAAAAACTGTATGCGTTTGTATAAATTATATGTTGTTTATTTATATATTAAATAATAATGTATTACATCATTATATATTGAGATAAAAATATCCCTCGAAAGTCTTTTCCTCAATAAGATGCAACAAGTATGTTTCTTTCTTGTAAAAAGTGTATATTGTATCAATTTATTTTTAGAGGAAATTAACCCTCTGATGTTCTGCTGTTTTCTATATATAATGTTATTTTCTTACTGCGAATAATGACTGTAAAATCTAGTATGTTAATGATGGTTGCTTCGGCTTTGAAATACTGAATGTGCAATGAACCAATGTGAATTGAAAGAGGAAATTTACCCTGTAGATTTTTGCTATTTTCAAACTGTAAATGTTAGTAGTGAGCACTGTATCACTGATATTCTTTGGGAGGAAATTTAATTCCGTAAACATGGTAAAATCAAATACGGTTCGGTTTCAAATACTGAATGCACAATGCACTATTGTCATTTTTGAGAGGAAATTTACTCTGTAGATTTTGTTAACTTGAAAATGTTAACGTTTTATAGATATGTTGAAAACTGTACACGTGTATCAGTGCTATACTTTGGGGAGGGGGGATTTACTCAGTAAAGTTAAGCTGTCCAAAAGACCCAATATACAATGTATCAATGTCATTTTTGATAGGACACTTACTCTTTTGCTAATTTCAAATTGTAATTGTAGTAGTAAACACTGTATGAGTGATATTCTTTGGGAGGAAATTTACTCCGTAAAATCTACAAGCTCTGTAAACGATGGTTAGGTTGGCTTTCAATGAATGTACATTGCACCAATGTGAATTTTAAGAGGAAATTTACTCTGTAGATTTTTATCACCAAACTGTGATGTTAGTAGTGAACACTGTATCAGTGATTTTCTTTGGGAAAAAAATTACCTTGTAAAGTTTTGTTATATAAAGGCTATTTGCTTTTGAATTGACTACTGTATGTTACTGTATGAATGTCATTTTCAGAGGAAATTTACTCTCTAGTGTTTTGCTATTTTCAAATTGTAATGTAGTTGTGAACACTATATTATATAGCTGTGTAAACGATGGTTGCTTTGGATTTGAATTACTGAATGCACCGACGTGCATTTTGAGAGGAACTTTACTCTGTAGAGGTTTTCTATTTTGAAATGTAGTGGTGAACACTGTATCAGTGATATTCTTTGGGAGGAAATTTACTCCGTAAAATCTATCTATGTAAACGATGGTTTCTTTGGCTTTGAAATACTGAATATGCAATGAACCAATGTTAATTTAAAGAGGAAATTTACCCTGTAGATTTTTGCTATTTTCAAATTGTAATTGTAATGGTGAACACTGTATCAGTGATATTCTTTGGGAGGAAATTTACTCCGTAAAATCTAGCTAAGTAAACGATGGTTTCTTTGGCTTTGAAATACTAAATGTACAATGCACCGACGTGAATTTAGAGAGGAAATTTACTATCTATATTTTTGTTAATAACAAACTGTAATGTTAGTAGTGAACACTGTTTCAGTGATTTTCTTTGGGAAGAAATTTACTCCGTAAAGTCTTGTTATATAAAGGATAGTCGCTTCTGAATTGACTACTGTATGTTACTGTATGAATGTCATTTTGAGAGGAAATTTACTCTCTAGATATTTGCTATTTTCAAATTGTAATGTAGTTGTGAACACTATATCAGTGATAGTCTTTGGGAGGAAATTAACTCCGTAAAATCTAGCTGTGTAATCGATGGTTGCTTTGGCTTAAAATACTGAATGTGCTATGAACCAATGTGAATTTAGAGAGGAAATTTATCCTGTAGATTTTTGCTATTTTCAAATTGTAATTGTAGTGTTGAACACTGTATCAGTGATATTCTTTGGGAGGAAATTTACTCCGTAAAATCTAGCTAGGTAAATAAAGGTTGCTTTGGCTTTGAAATACTGAATGCACAATGCACCAATGTGAATTTAGAGAGGAAGTTTACTCTGTAGATTTTTTGCTATTACCAAACTGCAATGTTAGTAGTTAACACTACATCAGTGATATTCTTTGGGAGGAAATTTACCCCCTAAAATGTACCTGTCTATTACACTGTATCATTGTCATTTTGAGAGGAAATTTACCCTGTAGATTTTTGCTTTTTTCAAACTGTAATGTTAGTAGTGAACACTGTACATGTATCAATCATATTCTTTGGGAGGAAATTTACCCCCTAAAATGTAGCTGTCTATTACACTGTATCAATGTCATTTTTGAGAGGAAATTTACTCTGTAGATTTTGCCTTCTTCAATTTGTAATGTGGTAGCGAAAACTGTTTCAGTGATAGTCTTTGGGAGGAAATTTACTCCGTAAAATCTAGCTATGTAAACAAGGGTTGCTTTGGCTTTGAAATACTGAATGTACAATGCACCAATGTGAATTTAGAGAGGATATTTACTCTGTAGATTTTTGCTATTTCTAATTTGTAATTGTTGTAGTGAATACTATACTGTATCAGTCATATTCTTTGGGAGGAAATTTACTCCGTAAAATCTTGTTATATCAAGGCTAGTCGCTTTTGAATTGAGTACTTTATGTTAACTGTGTAGTGTCATTTTTGAGAGGAAATTTACCCTGTAAATTTTTGCCTTTTTCAAATTGTAATGTGGTAGTGAAAACTGTTTCAGTGATAGTTTTGGGAGGAAATTTACTCCGTAAAATCTAGCTATGTGAACGATGATTTGCGTTCTTTAAACTTTTAATATTCGCACTAATAAATGTCTTGTAAACTGTGTTATTTGTTGAGTTTTGTCAATACCTAAGGGCAAAATGCTTAAAACAGAAAAAAAGATTTTCTGTTTTGATTTTAGAATGCGTTTTATTTAATTTACATATTATAGACACCTTGAAGTCTGCCATGTGATCGATAAAGGTGTTTCATTATAAGTTTTTTTTCCAAAATTTTTAAATCTGAAAAAACCGATAAATCAATGACAAATAAATTTAACGCATAAAATGAAAAGAAAAGGCCTAAAGAAAAAAAAAAAAGAAAACGAGAAACGCTATTTGATTTTTTTTATTTTGACCTACGAAAGTGGAAACTAAATCATGGAAAGATTCTAATTCTTAGGTAGAAATATATTTTGGATAAGAGGTGTATTTTAGAACTGTAAAAATTACTTTAAAATACACAACAAAATTGCATTATAAATTCTGACCTTGAATTTAGGCCTATCGGCAAATAAAATTGCAAATAGTATCAATATTTATTTCGGGATCTACTGCATACAATCCACATACTAGTATTTTATAGATATATTTACATCTAGATAGCCATTGCTTTTCATTAAATTGTTTAAGATAAATAGCAAATAGTTTATTTTTCAAATAGAAATAATATTTCCCTGTCCTATTTTTTTATCGAGGAACATTCAACGTTGAAAATATGTTGCAGCTTCAACGTTGTTTCAACATTGAAAAAAGGTTGAGGATTCAACGTTGAAACTTCAACGTTGAAATATAGTTGATCAACGTTGCAACCTATATTCCACCTCCTTACAACGTTGAAACAACGTTGCGTGCCTGCTGGGCTCCTTTTCTCAATAGTATAGTTGACACTTTGGGGATCCAAGATGCATCAACTGACGATGTTTGATGATCGTATGATTTAAAATGCCCCAAAATTGCCCTTATATGAACTTGAAAATGAATACCTGTAAATTCAAAAAGTAGGTCATGGTTAAGTCAACATGATATGAGGTCAACGGACAAGATTTGATAATCCTAGTCCCCACAGTATAATCAAAATATCAAAGTTTTAACAAAACTTTGACTTTGGTTAACTTTGAAGTGACTTTGGGACAGCCTTTTCCTCAAGGTTGATGTCTTGAACAATTTTCAATCAACAACTTAATATTTGATTGGTGACAACCTACCCATTGGTTCTTGTTAAGATTTTCTAGGAACACGTTCGTTTATTTTTTCTGGTTATCTCTTTTTGTTTAAGGGTCGCATCGGAGAGAGCACTTGTAACAAATTTTACAAAAATTGACCAAGGGGTTTTTAAGATCTAGATATGGCGTTTATTCTAATACGTTCAATCACATTTCACAAATTGTTATTACATAAGCTCTTTCAGGATAGCTAAAAATGTACGTCAGATCAAAACATCTTAAGCAAGTCTGATAGTGATCAATCTTACATGGCTTATTGCATAATCCATGCTAGTTTAGTCTAGTTAGGTTTAGTTACTTGTGAATGAACCTGCTCCAAAAACATTGACATTGCTCTCATCCTGAAAATGAAAGTCAGATCCAGCATCATGCAAACTGGAAAGTGCCCATCTTTAAATGCATCATCAATGCAAGTTTAGAAATGTCAAATTTGGTCTATGTAGGGCTTAAAGCTACTCAGGAATGGACTTGCTCTAAAAACTTGAACCTGGTCTCTCATCTTGAAAATGTAGGTCAGGCCCAGGATTCAAGGCAAGTCTGTAAGTGTCCATCCCTATATGCGTCACCCATAATAGTTTATGGACATGCTCCCAAAACTTTAACTGTCTGGGAATCCTTATTCTAATGCTGAGGCAGACACAATGCCTAGAGTAGGTGGACTTTGTGGAAGTGAGCTAAAAATGAAAGCAAACTGAACTTTTGGGAAGGCTTTTAATAAACATGTATAAAACAATGAGACAATATTATATCTAGCCATGAAGACAAGTCTACGAGACCTTACAACTGGTACAATGTAACAACAAAAGTATTTAATAATCATAATATAAAACAAAGGAATTTACACGACAATTTGGCATAGAATACAAGCACTCTAGCTGATGCACGTAATTACAAATGTACCATAAGAACAAAATATAGCGAGTATAGTGAAATACTATAATCAATCAACACTATTTTAACACCATAACAATCATGACACGGTCAACAAAGACAGGGGGTGTTTTCTTCATTGTACATTATATAATCATAACAAATCAACTAATCATAACATTTGAAATCTAAAATATAACTTGCACATGAAGTAAAAAAGCATGTTGTGATAAGAGAACTCGTTTGTTATTTTTCTTTGTGTATGAACTTTTCCACTTGAAATATCACAGCAAGAGAAATAACAATCAACATGATCAATACTACGCCAACTGCAATAGCAATTATAAAACACAATTTAACAATCCTAACATTTTAAAGCAAATACTGAATTTTTTATATAAAGAGACATCAATTTACAGTTTATTTACAAGAATCCTCTTCCAGTGAAACCAACAAATAATTTGAAAGATGCCTTCAAAATACCAATACAGAGCTATGCATTCTTTGATAAGTTAAAATACTGAAAAAAGAATTAATTAAAACCTAAACATCAATATTTTGGCTCCAGTATCTTATATTACATTCCTTTGCAATGTTCACCTTTACAAACTTTAGAAATTGTCTTAAAATAAATATAACAATCAAGAACTATAGAACAACATTTTGCTTTAAGAAACTTTTAACAGAAATTGCACTATGTATAATTCTTTGTTTATCCTACAAAGAAAGACTTTGAGAAAGTACTGTTTCTAGAAAAGTGTAGGGGTAAATGTTTATATGGAGTAAAAATGATGTATTTTATACTAATTTGTTTTGAGAGGATAATTTGTGTGAAACTTGGAATGAGGAGCAGTTATTAACATAAAGTGCATCCTACAGACTAACTCAAGATATATAACATAACACCATCTTAAGGCCACACCAATTTAATATCTTGTTCGTCGGACATTTGATGAAAAAAAAGTACGAGCGGGCAAGCGGTTAAATAATAATATTATAATTTTTTGAAGGCGACATTTTTAGGCGGATCGTGAAAAAAAATTGAGCTGACAATTAATTTTTTTCTGATTTTCCGAGTAAACCGATTAAAAATCCGATAAATAGAGCAGAAATAAAACAGAAAATAGCACAGAATCCCCATGGTGCGGGAAATTTAAATATTATTTTCATAGTTTTGTCTAAATATGAGCGCACGGGTCCGACGAACAAAAAAAATTATTGGTATGGCCTAATGAAACAATTTTTTTTTAAAAACTTAACAATCTTCAAATGCTTTGAAGAACAGTAAACAGACAATCATTCACCGGGTAAGTTAAATGATCAACTTTTAACAATTCCAACCTTTAAAATGACAATTGAATAGTTTATGTATCTATGTGTATTACAAATGTCCAATTACCAACTATCAATAATGAAGAAAAAAATTTGTTATGGCAATTACCAACTATCAATAATGAAGAAAAAAAATTGTTATGGAATGTTTGTTTTGTGTTACAATGGATACAACATCACAGTTCTTTATAAACATCAGATTTCTACATCTAAGTTAAAAAAAAATGAATGTACTAGTAGTTTGCAAATCTAAAATTGTATGTCAAGTTATTGAATGTTTATTATTCATTGTCAATCATTAAGATATACTTTGTAATTAAATGTATGAATATTTTCATCACATGTGATCAATTTGACATATATTACCTCAATCAGTATGTTTAATAGTAACCTAACAATTAAAAAGGCTCGTTAATTAAATTCTACAGATTGTAAAACCTTATAACAGACTAACTAGAAAAACATTGGTCATTATAAACAATCTATTAGGCAGAAGCCTAAGGTACAAAATATAAGGCAAGCTTTAACCTATCTACAGATCTGAGAAATACTTATTTACAAATATTTTACATATCTACATGTACACATACATATTGGAAATAAAAACATCTCGTAAACGATTTAAATGGGCAATTCATATGAATGCTTGCTCTATGCAATAGTATATTTAAAAAAAAATTTTCTGAAAAATAACAGTCGCAGAATACATAAATGTAATGTATCTAATATCTCAAGAATTCATAAATATGAAAACCTGAACTTGGTTATTTGTAAAGATTATGTTAACAGTATTTTAGGTAAGAAGAATTATTTTATATTTTCACAAGGTTCACAGAGCTTGAAAGTCACCAGCGAGTTTCTCCATAACCATGCAGGGAACCTGACAAAAACATTTTACATGATGGAGGTTCCTCTAGCTCAATCATTATCTTATATTCTGAATTAAAAGAATAGAATATTTTTCAATAACAACCCACCAACCCCCTTCCCCCGCAACCTACACTGGAGACACTGAGCCTTTTCTGATTTATTATCAGGCATCTAATCCCTTAAAGAGAAATTACAAAAGGACACAGCAAAAGTTGTAAATAAAGTGATTTTAAAAGATATTCACATAGTTTTGTAAAATGTGTGTCTTGTCAAAGTATACAAACAAATATACCAAAGCTTAACAGTAAAACACATTTATTGTGTTTATACACTGATACAGTATTTCAACTATTTTGAAAACATGGAAGTAAAAAAATCAAAATATATAATAAAATATACAATATCAGTAACAAGGAGACTAACTCTATCACTGAACCAGTCAAAATCCAGTTTTAAATGTATAGAAACACCAGTTAAGAGTAAAACTTTATCCCATTGGCAAATATTAGTATAAAATATGACAGAAATTATAAATGTCCTTCCTCCAACAACCTCTGACCTCGCTGATACAATTAACCAAAAAAATCACTACCCTGGTGATAAAGTTAAATAAACTCACCTCAACCTAAACAGATTAAACAGATTAACTAGACTCAGCCTGACTACAATCTGATATAATGTGGTCCTTCTTTCTTCATACAGAGACACTGACCTGTCACTTGTTGTATTCCCTCTTAATGTCTCCGTTCTCCCCAGGGTTCCTCAGCACTGTAGAGGGCGCACTGTTAGCGAATGTAATCAGGGGACTGCTGTGGCTCCTGTGGACCGGGGCAAAAGGCATGTTCCTGGACCTGGGTAATCTGTCATAGAGGGGCACCTGGCTTAACATCGGGACATTGTAAATAGACGTGGGCTTAAATTCCGACGTCTGCTGACACTTAGGAATCAATGGCGGAATGGTACTGATGGCTGGCTGTTTTCTGGGAGGCATTTCGTACTCCTCCCTAGGTATCCCAGCATGCAAGTCGGTAAGACTTCTCTTCTTTACTGGCTTGTGTTTATCTTGCAGTATTTTAGAGCTGTCCGCCTTCTCAGCTGGAGCTGTTGATGGGACACAGGCTGTTTTGGTGTTACCATCTTTGTTGCTCAAGACGGACAAAACAGCCACGTCTTTCTCGTGCTGAGAGTAGAAAATTCGGGACTTCAGTGGCTCAGGAATGACTGAGGGGGAGTCTTTGTTGTGGACCAGTACCTGGACACTGTCTGAAACCCCAGACAGAAGGACGGAATTCTCACTGGGCACCGTGATCTTCAGAGGATCAAGACTGGATGTGGAGCAATAGGTGTTGTTAACACACTCAAACTCCACCTGCTTCACCGCCACCCCTAGGTCTTCTGCTCGATCCTCCACCAGTTTTTCTCTGCTGTCCTGATGGGAGAGTCGGGACAGGGGGTCAATATTCTTAAGAACCATGGGGGACGGGGAGCCGGACTTGTTCTTTGGAGGTGGGGTGGGGGAGTATTCTCGGAGCCTGTCCCCATTTATGAGACCCAGGTCTATTTTTGGTTTGATGTCACTCTTGGCTTCACTGTTGGTTTGGTCCACTGGGCTGCACATAACCACAAGACCTACAGAATAAACATATCAATAATAATCAAAAAGTTCATTTCATGTCAATTTGTGCATTAATTCATTCATTCCATTATTTTTTTTCTTTGTACGTCTCATTCAACATTAAGCTTAAATATTCAGACCATCATATTAGAAATAAGAATTTCAGTTTTCAAAAAGGATTCACTTGACACTTAAATTGTTAGTAGTTTCTTGAAGTGTGGATTAAGATACTTTTTTTCATTTTTATCCACAGTTCATTATCATGGCTCGTTAACTTTGATATAATTTTAAATGCCAGATTTTCTCAATATGTTCCTTACCCCCTCCATCAAACTCCACCCTAAATGTTTTTATCCATTCCACAAAAGTACGAATGTCCTTGACCTCCAAGCCGTGGACCACGTCAAGGACCTTCATTTTAGCTTGGCGTAGACCTGAATAGAAAGATTCCATTTAAAAACAGATCTTTTTAATGTCTTCAACATCAACACCTTCAAAATGTTAAAAAACCATAAATATTTAAATGTACGCAACAGACTTTTCAAACATTTTTCTTTACTTATTCTAAGGTCATACAATCCAACCTCAATATCTCAAACTCTAAGGAAACAAAAAATTTCAAAATATATGAGGATTTGTGATATATTAACTATGGAAAAATACAAAAGGGCTTAGAACTTACAAATCACTTGAGGACATTGACAGTATTTGAGATTTCTGTTTTCAAAATATCTAACTTCAACAGTGACTGTATTTTTTAATCCCAAGGTATGATTTTTTTCTTGGCCCTATCGAATTCTATTACAACAATGATTGACTATGGTTATGTGTAACTATCATTCCCTTTAATCTATCTATGACCTCTCACCATCTTTGGGCTCATCCAGATCATCAGTCTGACCGTCCTTGACGTCAGAGCAGACTGACCCTTCCCCGATTCCTGAGTCTGTCCTTGAGACTTGCCTCCTCTGCTGTAGGGGTGGGGAGCTCCCCTCCACCTGAGACTTTCTGGCAGCCTCCTGGCAGATGTTCTCTATGACCGGTACGTACGTACTCTTAATGGCATGATTTGTGTAGTTCTCAAAAAGTCCCGCCATCTGAAATAGAGAACATACAGTTAGACTTCAAAATCTATTTTACACAACACTGAGTCAAATAAAATGATATTTCAGGGAAATGCCAAAGTGAGTTTGCAGTCCCAACAACATTTTTTCATGATACATGTATTTATCCTTGTTATTTCAAATCCTAATAAACAAGAGATATTTGTAAAACACTTATGCCCCCTCCCCCAAATAGGAATTTTTCCAAAAGTCAAAAATTGCATAACTCTGTCAAAAATGGCGTGATCGTACCCAAAAGAGAACTTGACTTAGATATTTATCTGACAATTCTCTATACTAAATTTCATTTCAATATATATGTGCAACCTCTGCAAGAAAATTGAACGGAAACTGCAAATAATCGGAATTTTTCTAATTCCAAGGGGCATAACTCTTCATCGAAAGGGGGGGGGGGGGGGGGGGGCATGAATATTTTAAAGTTTAGGCTTTGTCCTGTCAGGTATAAGCTGTGTTTGAAATAACCGTGCATCCAACTGACCATGAGCACAAATTTTGTCACGGGCGAACAGATTTGAACATATTGATGCCCGGCTGGATGAGTAAAAATTTTTCAATAAATAAAAATTCAGATATTTGATAAAACTTTCAAATCAACTTTTACTGGTTGTGCACAAAGTGTATTAACAAGCAAATGGGTAGAATTCATCATGCAGCCCATAGGTCCGGAATTGAATATATAGTGAGTCGACCCCTGGCATTCACATTTTAGCTAAACCAAACTTTTCAAAAACAAATATTTTTTGGGGGCTAGTGATTTTTGGCAGGTTGGACAACTTTAACTAGCAATCAGCCCTCCATGTCTCCCTAATTTTACAGTGAGTTTTAAAAACTGGTACAAGTTAATTATAATAATTTATTACTTTTATTTATATATTTTAATACTAGAAAGCATCTTAACTAATAACACATACAAATTTCAATGTTGGTAAGTAAAAGACTGGTGAATTGCTCTCAAAATTTTCTTCGCTCAAGAGGACGGAAATAATGACCATGCTGACTTAAAACATTTTCCAAGTTACAATAGCGTAAGCTTTTCGTAAAACATGTAAAATGTCAAAATAAATTGGCCTGGCATAAAGATCAATGAGAACTTGAGCAAATGTAAAAAGAAAAATATATCTAATTTTGCAATCCTGAGTCATTTTCATTTGGAATGTTGCAATACTTTTATGTATTATTTCTAAATATACTTATTTATTAATAAACTATTTTGTAAATAAAATAAATCACAAAGCTCAGCATATTGATCCTGACTGGTTAAATGATTTCGCAATATTTAAACTAGATTTACAGACACTTGCTGAAAATATTTTGCAATTCCGTTTCTGGTGCAGTTGTAAGCACTATTCTGTTTAAATGCCTTGTGTTTACCAGGAAGACCTCTATTATTTAAAATATAGTCAATTTGAATTTTTCTGAGTCCTAGGACATAACTCTATCCAAAATTACTTGATCGTACCCAAAGCAGAATTTGACATATATATATTTTTATGATAAATCTGTAAACCAAATTTCGTTTCAGTAAGTGCAACATGTGCAACCTATGTAAAGAAAGTGAATGGAAACTGCAAACAATTGGAAATTTTCTCAGTCCAAGGGGCATAACTCTGTCCAAAATTGCTTGACCATACTAAAGCAGAATTTCAATATGTGCAAAGACCAGAAGTCTCTGTCGAGACTGAAGCTCTACTGGTTTGTACTTATAACAAAGGAAGAGAAAAGTACTTACGCAGTTGGAAATTGAAACTTTTCATCAGCAATAAATGGAATAATGATCCTTGATTAAGTCTCTTTATGTTCTTAGTGTAGTCTACTTGCATGCCACATTATATTATAATCAGACTAAAATTGTATTTGGAGTAGCATTTTGAGAGTATTTAACAGAAATTTCTATTTTTAGTAACCATGGCAACACCATTCATTGAAGTGAAAAACTGATATACAGAATTATGTACGTGTAGTCTACTTGTGTGCCAAGTTATATTGAAATCAGACCAAAACTGTAGGAGGAGTAGCATTGTGAAAGAATTTAACAGAAATTTCTATTTTTAGTAACCATGGCAACACCGTTCATCGAAATCAAAAACCGATACACAGAATTATGTATCTTAGTGAAGTCTACTAGTGTGCCAAGTTATATGGAAATCAGATCAAAACTGTAGGAGGAGTAGCATTTTGAAAAAATGTTTACAGACGGACAGACAGACAGACCGCTAGATAGACAGCTAGACAGACGACGGACGCATTACTTTCGCATAAGCTCTTCTGGTCTCTGACCAGTAGAGCTAAAAATGAACGGAGACGATTGGTGGACAGACAGACAGTAGGCTTCTTTGAAGGGGGCATAATTTAATTTTTATGAGCAGATATTCAAATCAAAGTTCTCACGAATTAAACGTGATTTACAGATCTCTTTTTTATTTATTTCTTTTTTTTGGGGGGGGGTATCATATCAAGTGAATATAAAGTGACAAACCTGCAATTACAAGATTATAAATTAGGTCACCAAATATCTGACCTTGACCTACCTGACATGTGCGGGTCATGATTTTGCTGATCGTGCTGTTTCCCAGCGGGGTGTTATCATACCAGACGTAGTCCTCGGACACAAAGCTCCGCTTCGGTCTTTGCCAGAACGCTTCCGTCATTGGGTGAAGATGTGTCAGGTACTGCAGAAACGAGGCCACAGGACATTTAGGATCACCTGGGAAAAGAATAACAAAGACTGTGTACAGTCAAACCTGTGTAACTATGAACTGCGTAACTCTCTTAAACTCTTTTAATATAAGATTTTTCATAGAACCTGATGAAAACTTTTAAGATCCTATGATTTGAGATATCAGAGGTTATATAACATTAATAATATTGTGATCTATAGATATGACATTTTTTTAAAACTATACATGGTTAAATGAAGTCTATTTTTAATTTAAAATTTGCCTCATTGGTATTTAAAGTTATAAATAAACTTAGTTGATTAAAATAAAAGGTCAATAACAGTTTTCATTGTTTTGTGTGAACAAATATAAAACTTGTCTAGAAAGAATTGTATGAAAAATAGACTCTCGTGAAGAATTGACATAATTATATACACCTATTTGATCATGGTGATGTAAAGTGTGTATGGTGCAATTAACACTTTCAAAAATCAGCCAATCAAACATCTACATCAATGACAGTGTGACATATGAATATCTGACCTGTATCATGTAGATACAATGCAACCAATAGTATTCACCCAAAAATTCGAATAACAAGTACAAAGGCTTAAATTAAGAATGCAACCAATAGTATTCACCCAAAAATTCAATTAACAAGTACAAAGGCTTACATTAAGAAGTATGAGTTATTAAAAGCTCTGACATTAAATTTAATCAGGAATTTCCAAGAATACATTAGCACTTAATTGAACAAAATATTCCAATTACCATATCCATCCCTTTGAATGCCCCCCCGCGGGCGTTTGAGACTCAGAGCCCCCCCCCTTTTTTTTCCAATCTATTGACTAATAAAGGTATTGAAAATTGGTGCATAGATTAAGCCTTCTTACTTTAAATACCCACAAACTGCAGTGTACTTGAAGAAGAGTAAGAAGTGGTAGGGTTTAAAAAAAATGGTACTGAAAGTATTTTGATTCCCCTATCCCCACCCCCCAACGGACCAGACCCAACGATGAGTGACATCCAAGGGGGCTGAGAAGACAACATTCTTTCAGTATCAATCTTTATTCTTTTTTTACCAGCTTCTTTGAATAGTGCTCTGCAACCTCTACGTGTTGAATGAAAGAGGGAGGGAGGGGGCTAAACCATTGCCCCAATGTTCATTGTTCAATGCCTTAATCATGTTAATTAGTAAACTTTTATCAAGATTTAAAGTATGGGAAAGAGTGGTCAAATTTGCATAAAACAAATGGGTTGTGGAAAGCCCCTGTGGTGCATGGTACATGTATCAAGGCGTGGACTCATAGTATAGATAGAACATTCTATCTTTAAAATGGTTCAATCTACGGACCAAGTTTAACGACAGAATTCCGTGTATTAGCAATATAGCAAACTAAAGTAAACAATTAACATGAGGGATAAATCTTAATCTGTCCCTTAACTACGAACAATCCAGAGAGTTCTGAACATGCTAAATGTAATCATGGTGAGTACATTTGAAGGGAAAAAATAAGTTATGTTTTCAACTCTGTATTGATTTTTGGGGGGAATGAAAAGCAAACAATCTTAGAAAAGGTTTGAATTGATTAATTTGGTAGTTAATTACAGTGCAACCCCTTTTGTACTCTTTGAAATTGTTTCAGAGTGAATCTGCTTTAAAGTCCAATTTGCTACATTGCAAGCATATCATGCATATGGGACGTATTCTAACTGCGGTGAGGGCCTGGCCCGAGAAACACTAAGATTATTCTAACTGGATTCACAGATTTGGCAACTGAAGTTGATGCAATGCAAAGAAACTTTCAAAACTCTCCAAAACAAAATATACTTAAAAAAGAATACCTGGACGCTCATACATGCGTTCGCCAATCTGATTGCCATGAATGACCGAGTCATTCTCACTCAGGCCTCCGATCAACTCTTTGAAGCTGAACTTGGAATTATACTTCAGCCAAACGTACCGTCGACCCTCCATATCTGTTGCAACTTCAAAGTCTGATTTCGACATCACCCTCAGAAAGTCTTTTCCGCGATTGCAAATGTACAAATTGACATCAAAAAACACTTTGTTCTGCAAAGTATCAGGCTGTTCGAGTTCTAAAGCAGGACCCATGTAGAGTTTTTTAAGATCGTCGAATTCTATTCTAAGCCTATGACACCGACGGGGAACCTGTTTAACTGTGACATCAAACACACTATTCGCATGCACAAAATCTCTATCTTTCACAATGTCAATGCCATGATGCTTCATAAAATATTTTTGCAGACCATTCCTTATGTACTTCAGGGATGACGGAAAAGGCTCGACATCCTGGGACTTAATAGTTGCGTAGAAATCTTTCAGATAATCTGCAATTTGAACGGGCGGCATCATAGCAAGTCCCTGCAGACTGTGCCCCTTCGCACTCACGTAGTCTTTGAAATAATTTATTCCTGTCCTTATGACAACTTCTGACTCGTCCTCGTTCATGCTTCCTTCATCATCAGCGTCAAATTTTGGGGTAATAAGGTCAGAATTTATCATGATAACACGGCTTACTACGCACCTGTATAGCTTAGTTTTCCATCTTGTTTCTGTTTTCCCTCTGACGTCACACCTGCATGCTGTCAACTTCCGCTAATAGGTCGTTCTAAATTCATGCGATTTGTTTTTCATAGCTGTACTTTCTGATTTCGACGTTTTCATTCTTTAATCCATGCATAAACACCTTTCAGTGATTTCTGTACGAATGTTTCCAATAAATCTTATATTGCAATTATATTCTGCGCATTTCGAACAGCAATGGTTGAAACCTTAACACCCCTTCTTTAAAAATGGAGTCACCCTTGTAAAGTTTTCGCAACATCCGGTGACCGTGTCATTCTCGCTAACTAAAGGAGTGACGTCAGACTCCGTGTTTGCCCTGCGTACTGACCTACTTTCGCTCCATAATAATACAGCCTAATCTGCAGTCTACAGCTCTCCGGAAGGGTAAATTTTTTTTTCAGTTAGCAAACAAAATTAGATTTTTAGACGTGGCTATGACTTACTATGGTGAACATGCAACAATCGAGCTTGCCTGTGGAGTAAAAACAGTTTATAGGCCTAGTATTTTTAAAGGTCCAGTGCTGATGAAACTTTATTTACCTTAGTATACCTGAAGAATAGTTTAAAATGTTAAATATCAATTTATTTAGCATTTTGAATTTGATTTTTTTTCTTAGGATGTGCATATAATTGCTGACTGATGCAGTGATTATATCCAAACATGCCTGAAATACAGCTTCTGAACTTAGTCCACAGAAGTTCACAATGAATATTTTATCAATAAAGTTAATAGAAATCACTCTATTCTCACCAAGCCATGAGCTGTATGCTTTCCCTTACCAAAGTAAAATTATTGCAGCAATATTGCTGCTATATTGCGGCAACATTGCGGCAACACATTTTTGTCACCAGAAACAAGCTTTTTGGGTTAGTGAAATATCACCGCTAGCGGCAACAACTTCTGGTGACATTCTGGCAATACTGCCAGAAAAAATGAAATATCACCGCTAGCGGCAACAACTTCCGGTGACATTCTGGCAATACTGCCAGAAAAAAACTTTCTGGCAACATCTAGGATTACCCATGAGCCATTTGTTGAGCATGCTCAGTCATTTACTTCCTCTTTTTAAATAAAGTGGAGGGAATTCAAAGGCAAGCATGTTTTGCTTCATTACTGACTTGTATCAAGTTGATTAGAGTTGTTAATTGTGTACAGTGGGATTAGTCAAGATGAGTAGTAAGACTGCATAGTGTGGAATGACTAGAAAAAAGAATTTAAGCAGAATTATAGGAATGTGTACTCTGTTTCCATATCATCAGACTTGGTGAGTCAAAACCAATATTCTTTTTGAGATGAATGATTCAATGGAGATAAAATTGGAAAAATTATATGTGTTTCAATTAGTGCTTGTGATGCATGCATACTAGACTTGTATGTCTATATATCCTAGAGTAGCAGGAAAAGATGAATTAAAGCATGTTATTTGAAAATTAATGCAGAGTTGCTGGACATTTTCACAGTGGCATATTAATATTGTTTCTATAAACATTTTTTATGCGCCCGTCTCGATAGATCGGGGGTACATATTGTTTTTGTCCTGTCTGTTTGTTTGTAAACTTTAACCTTCACCATTACTTTTGAACCAATGAGAGATAAAGATTTCATATTTGGTATGTCTACTCCACTAATTAAGTTCTTTCAAATGACATCAAGGTCAATGACCTTGTGACCTTGACTGTGACCTATATGCTAAAAATAGCTTTTTCGAATATTCATCATAACTTAAAATTAATGAAAGATAGAGACTTTATATTTAGTATGCATAATTCACTAATTAAGCTTTTTCAAAAGACACCTGAAGGTCAATGACCTTGAGACCTTGGCTGTGACCCATATCCTTAAAATAGATTTTTTGAATCTTGGACATAAATCTTGAGCCATAAAAGATAGAGAACTTGTATTACGTATGCACCCTTCATTAATTAAGCTCTTTCAAATAACACCAAGGTCAATGACCTTGGGACCTTGACTGTGACCATATACTTAAAATAGATTTTTTGAAACTTCGACATAACTTTTGAGTCATAAAAGATGGAGAATTCATATTTGGTATGCACCCTTCACTAATTAAACTCTTTCAAGTAACACCAAGGTCAATGACAATTTGACCTTTACTGTGACCCATATGCTAAAAATAGCCATTTTGATCCTCTGCCATAAATTTTGAACTATAAGAGATAGAGACTTCATATTTAGTATGCATACTCCACTAATTAAGTTCTTTCAAATGACACCAAGATCAATGACCTTGTGACCTTGACTGTGACCCATATGCTATAAATAGCTTTTTCAAACTTTATTGCCACCAGGCGCATAGTGTTTCACAAACATATCTTGATTTTCATTATGATGATCAACATAATTTTCTATCTGTTCAAAGAATAGCAGAAGTAGCTATTTCTTATTGACCCTGTGGCTTGCTATTGTTTGTTATATTCCTCAGCACAGTTTGTTAATTGTTAGATTGATAGATCATTATTTCTATTAAATACCAATTTATATCTAACTTACATACGAAAAACGATATTGCCGCAATATTGCGGCAATAATGCCGGAAGATGTTGCCAGAAGATCAATATTTTGGTCATGATTTGCAGCAATATTGCCGCAACCCCTTTCTGGCAATATTGCCGCAAAACTAATTTACATACGAAAAACGATATAGCCGCAATATTGCGGCAATGTATTGCCAGAATGTTGCTGCAATATTGCGGCAATAAAGCCAGAAGATGTTGCCAGAAGGTCAATATTTTGGTAAGGGTTAGCATAGCCTGCTAATCATCTAATGCATGCATACATGTACACATAACTCAGGGCTTAACCCCCTTCCCCGCAGTCACTCATTTTAACGCATATACCATTTCCTATTTCTAACGCAAAATCACGCAAATACCGTTTCCCCGCAATCACGCATTTTCACGCACTTTTAAAAGTTCATTTTATCCTAAATTTAATGCCAATTTCCTTCTATCTTATACTTGCAAAAATCTCATAGAATAAGAAAAGTTATATTTGTAGTAAAATATTACGTGATGATGTTATTTACACTAAACTTTAGAGAAACGTGTACCACCCTATAAGCATGATAAGGTGGGAAATGGTAAATTTCTATTTCTATGACGTGAACAATAAGTGTATGTTGCATAACAGTTCAGTAAGTTGTAAAGAGTTAAGATGAATGGTCAATTGAGTGATTTCTATATTGTACAGTGAAAAAAAAATTGTGAGTTCACTCCTTTAGTCAAAGGTTATCACTTGAAACTGCATGTGTCTTTGTCTGCGCAATTCAATACACATATGACTAAAACATTCCTTAAACATGTTAAGAGCTCTACTAACATGACTAATGCTCTACTTTCCAATTTTTCTCTGCTTTGGATTACTTTAAAAAATAACTTGTATCAACATAAGTTATCTTTCAATAAAAAGCATAGATGCTTGACGGTTCCCATGTAATTCTGTAAATGACAAAAGATAAGTATAATTATATAGGTCTACCCCTCTATACTATAAAGGCCCTGTTGATTTATCTTTTGTCATTTTAATGATTTACAGAATTACATGGAGAGCGCCTGTATGATGAACAGCAAAAATTGTATAAAGTTGCATGAAAGTACATATTCATTGTACCTATAAATAAAGCTACGGTATAGGTATTCTAGCTAGGTATAGCTAATTAAGCTTCCTGAATCGACCTGGTAAATGTAATCAACTAATCATGGTTTATTATTAGAGCTAAGGCCTTACGTGTTATTGTATACAAATATCAAGGCCTAAAATATCCCGTCAACCATGCAGTTTGAAAAACATGGATCACAATGCCTCAAACCTGATTTGGCGCCAAAAACGATGTTCTATCTGCATGATCTTCCTTTCCTGATATGTGTCGTACCACATACTTTCAACAGTAACCTCCAATATGCCTATAGTTCTAAATTGTGTTCAGGCTCCAACATATGATAAATAAATGTATTAAACTTTAAATTTAATTAAAAATTTGTTTTCTTTAAATTTAGAAAAAATAGATGAAAATGTATTTAGTTTATATGAAAATAATTTTTCTTTTCTTATTTTAGAATGGGTCGGAGAAAAAGAAGCTTGGTTTGTCAGAGAAAGAAATATCATTATATAAAGAGGAAGATAACAGAAGAAAATTGTCAGGTGAAGAAAGGATTCCTTAAGAAACATGGATATAGCCCCCCACAAGCACTTCAAACTGGAGTAGAAACGGAGAAGTCTGATCCGCAGGGAGGCTGGAATAATCACTGTAGTGTTCCCAGTCAAATAATCATCAAACAAGAAAAGGACGAATCTGATACACAGGTAGATGGAGTACATGTAAATAATGTCCCAGAGGAACTAGAAGAAACAGTGAAATGTGAATCCCAAGTAAACTGGTACACCCTCACAACAACTGAATTACAGACTAATGAAGAATCTACCGATACTGAATTCAAGCATGTTCAACTCTCTCAGCCAAGTGTCGAGATGGAGACCAAAGTCACTCCTCTACAAATCCTTTATGACAACCTGCATGGAAGTGATTTCCTTAAAATGCTTTACTTTTTAGACTTCAGTGATGATGCTATAAATATCATAGAAATATACCGCAGTTCTCCAGCGAGAATGGGTGTCAAACTTTCCGTCCTTATCGATGCGGAGTTTCATGCCCGTCTTTTTGTGCACAGGAGGGAAATGTCAAAAACTCATCCGTGCTGGGACGGTATGCCCAGTGAGTTTTCAACAGTGACCTTGGTAGAAGACCTAATGAGAAGAATAAGTTCGTTTTCTGTTTGTTTTGGAAATCCTGATGAGGAATTTCATAGCATTGTGCCAGTGGATGGTTCCGTCAAGAGTGGGGTTACCACGGGTAATAATGACATAATCGCTTTCCGAGAAGGAGATTTTTGTGCCACCTTGGGGGATGTTTCATATAGCTCGTGCATCCGCTCTGTAAACTGCTCTTTACTGGTGAAAATTAGCAGGTGCAAGCCTTGCCAAAGAATTCGTCATATGCTCAGGATGAGAAAATCAAGAGAGACAGAGAGAGCTATGAATGCGAAAGATAAAAATTATCTTAACAGCACTGAATCCCATAGAATAATGAGTAGGACGGAGTTGATCACTAAGTTAGAACAGCAGAGAAAGCAGATCAAGTCACTGTCCAGTGAAGTAGAGAGACTGAAGAAAACATGCAACAATGGAAGAGTGTGGAATATTTCAGAAAAGGACCTGAATAATATTTTTATAGCCCACCCTGTGCGCCCCTTATTGAATTCAAAGCAGACTTTCATTTAAAAAGTTTTTTGTATTGATTGAGTACAGTACAGTATCCATAGATGCTCAATAGAACCAAACTTGAACAATATATTTAAAGTTTGAGATAATTTGGGACTTGCAAAGCTATATTTTTCTTCAAAAGTCAATGATACAAAGATTGAAAGCCATCTCTAATTTACAAAGATGCATTTTTAACAGTTAATGCAGTGAGAGATGTAATTATGCCATGTCATATCCATTATCTTTCTAGCACCTGCAGCTGTATCTGAATCATGCAATAAAAAGATCATATAGAATTATACACGTACCATATGTATAGACTTTATATTGATACATTTACAAGTCACCTACGTGGCACAGTGGTAGAATGTCTAGAGTCGCGGAGTAAGTTGTTGATCCTTACATGTAGGTCATGGGTGCGAATTTCCACAGTGGGCCGTGGAATCTGGTCCTTCAGATGAAACCATATAAACCAAGGTCCGGTGTCGCGGCAGATGCTGGCAAGAAAAAGATCCCTCCCTGCTCAATGGCCACGATGGGTGAGAATTTGCAGCTGTTCATTGGCAAATTGTGGTGTCTCAGTATGAGTGACAAATTCTAAACAAAAATGCAAACATACACTACAGTCATGGTCATATACATGTACTCAAATGCCAATGTTAACAAACTCAGAAAAGTTATGATGAATGCAGTGGTTATTCAATAATTAGAATTTTCATGCAAGGACAATTCATTAATTTGAATTAATTTTTATGCCCTGCCATGAATATGTCCGGGGCATATAGTGTTGGTCATGTCCGTCCTTCCGTCTTTCCGTCCTTCCATCACTTCCGTCACACTTTGCGTTTAGCTCTGTTCAAAGCTCAGTTTCAAAGAAACTATTCAAGATATTTTCATCAAACTTCATAGGCTAATAGATATTGGTGAGTGCTATGCAACTGCATCAACATTTATTTGACCTTGACCTTTCTTTTGACCTCGACCTCACTTTTCTTAAATGAGTGTTTAGCTTAGTTTTAAAGATACCATTTCAAGATAGTGCTATCAAACTTCATATGCTGATTCATACTGATGATAGCTATTCAACTGCCTCAACATTTTTTACCTTGACCTTTCCTTTGACCTAGACCTCACTTTTATGAAATTAGTGTTTAGCTCAGTTCTAAAGATACCATTCAAGATATTTTATTTAACTTCATATGCTGACACATACTGATGAGAGTTACTCAACTGCATCAACATTTTTGACCTTGACCTTTCCCTTGACCTCACTTTTCTGAAATAAGTTTTTAGCCAAGGTTTAAAGAATTCATCCAAGATATTTTTATCAAACATTATATGCTGATACATACTGATGAGAGCTATTCAACTGCATCAACATTTTCACCTTGACCTTTATTTTGACCTTGACTTCACTTTTATTAAGTTAATTTTTAACTCAGTCTTAAATATACCATTCAAGATATTTTTATCAAACTTCATGTGTTGATGCAGTGTACATACTGATGAGAGCTATTCAATTGCATCAACAATTTTGACCTTGACCTTTCCTTTGACCTTACTCTTCCTAAATTAGTGTCAAACTTTATATGCTGATACATACTGATGAGAGCTATTCAACTGCATCAACATTTTGACCTTGAACTTTCATTTGACCTTGACCACACTTTTATCAAATTGTGAAGAAGTCAGTTTTAAAGAATTTTATAATATAATTTTTCAAATTCATATGCTGATACATAATGATGAGAGTTTTTCAACTGCATCAACATTTTTTGACATTGGCCCTTCCTTTGACCTTGACCTCACTTTTCTTCAATTAGTTTTAAAACTTCATATGCTGATACATACTGATGTAAGCAATTCAACTGCATCACTTTTCAAGATATTATGAAATTCAACTTTTCAGGTTGCATTATTGATATACCCTTGGTGGGGCATTCATGTCCTATGGACATATTTCTAGTTTACATATATTTCATGCAGCCGTGTCTTTTCCTTATGTATTCCAAGATGGAAAAAAGTTCTCTCTTTTGTGTTTCATAATGGAATTACACGCAAAAGGTCAGGACAAGCAAAATTTTGAGACATTTCGAAAGATACTAGATTGAAAAAATGATGTTAGTAGAAAAATAAAAAGAAAAGAGGGGGAGGGGGCATAATAACCTCTAACTTCATAGTGCAATTAAAATACTTGGACTGAATGGTAAGTGGTAAGAGTTGTTGCGCTTTCTTAGCAGATTTTCCCTCCTTAACTAACAAGTATCGTAAGCGGATCCAGGAATTTTTTTTCTTGAAGGGCGGGGGATCATTACCAACCCAAAATTGTTCTGACAAGCAAATAAATAAACACGTAAACCACAGGGGGGCTAAGCCTAATCAATATTAAAATTAGTATAGATGTAACACATATTTTTTTTATATTAGCTATTAAGCGGATTCCTGAAAATATATTCTTGAATAACGTCTCGATTTTTTGTTATGATACAAACCTCCCCATCTTTCAGCTTGGTTGTTAACGACTGCTATATATGTTCCTGATGTACATGTTTGTTGGATCAATGTAGAAAAGAAATCAAAAGGCATATTCACAAAATATATCTGGTTTTATTATATGATTAAGTAATTTTCATCTCTCTGATTGGCTGAGATTCCAACTATGTTAGAAAAATACTACGTTGTATTGAGTTGCATGTGACGTTCCAGGTAAATACAAGGATTTATTTCCTCTACATTGATCTAAAATAGATTGGGAAATTCCAAATTGATACAAATTGTTTTGGAAGGCTATTTAAACGACTATGACTTTTTTTTTATGTGAACAAAACATAAGCAAATATATATTTTCGGGTGAGGGTGGTAAGGGGGGAGGCAGGGACCCCCTCCAATACATTTACTGAACAACAATTTTTACTTTTTGGCAGTCAGTTTTCCCTGATAATACTCCTTCCTTTCAAAAACTATCCTATAAAAAAAGACTGACATTATATATTTTTTTAAGGGTACTTAAGTTGAAAAAAAAACATTTCAAATTGATACGACTTGTAGGTTTTATTTACATTCTAATTCTGCTTCTTTCTTGCATGTGGCTAGGACTTTAATAAAATGCAAACAAGTAATGAGCTGTATAATTTTATCAGAGACAATTATTTCTGTTTTTTTAGGTCAATACAGTATTATTCAGACATCTTCGAAGTACAATATTCACCAAGCCCGAAGGGCGAGGTGAATATTGTACTCCTCAGATGACTAAATCATTTTATTATATGACTGAATAATTTCCATCTCTCTGATTGGCTGAGATCTAACTACGTTAGAAAAATACTATGTTGTATTGACCTGCACGTGACGTTTCAGGTCAATACAAGGATTTATTTCCTCTACATTGATCTAAAAATAGATTGGAAAATTCCAAAAAGATACAAATTTTTTTGGAAAGCTATTAAACGACTATGACTTTTTTTCTTCATTTGAACAAAACATAAGCAATATATATTTTCGGGTGAGGATGGTAAGAGGGGATGCAGGGACACCCCTCCACCACTTTTACTGAACAACAATATTTACTTTTTTGCAGTCAGGTTTCCCTGATAATACTCCTTCCTTTCAAAATCTATCCTATATAAATGACATTAAGTTTTTTTTTCATGGCAACTAAAATTGTTAAAAAAAACTTCAAATTGATACGACTGGTAAGGCTTATTTACATTTTAATTCTGCTTCTCTTTTGTATTTGGCTAGGACTTAATCAAACACAAGCAAGTAATGGGCTTTATCATTTTATCAGTGAATCATATAATAAACAATTATTGCTGTTTTATTTTAGGTCAATACAATGATTTAGCCATCTTCGATGCGGAGTAAGTTGTTGATCCTTAGGTCATGGGTGCGAATTTCCACGGTGGGAATACAATGATTTAGCCATCTTCGAAGTACAATATTCACCTCGCCCTTCGGGCTCGGTGAATACTGTACTCCTCAGATGGCTAAATCATTGTATTGACCTCAAAAAACAGCAATAATTGTATAATATTGACCTAAAAAACCCAGCAATAATTGTATAATATAGGGGATAAGTTACATCATTTTATCAAACTTAGAAATGAAGCGTGTCAAAATTATGACTTTCTGAATAAATACCCTAACAGCCAAGAAAATATTTATCATATGGGAAAGGATTCAGAAATCAGTTTTAATTGTATAACTTGCTGGGAATCATATCTTTACATATATAGCAATGACATACATAAATTGAAGCGTGTTAAGCCGCCAAATTTTATGCTTTCCCGAAGTTTTATTCAGATGGTTGAAACGCTTTGCTTTTTTGGTCCCTTCTTTGTTAATTAACGCTAATTAGTCACCGGATTCTGAATTATCAGTGACTTGTATAATCACCTGTAGATCTATACTACAGGTACATGTAGCTCCTACATTCTGACCTGTAAATCCTTATCAATTCCTCTAGGGAAAGATCTTATTGTAATATAAACCTATTAAGGAAAACTTAGAAATATAGTATATAATGACCATCCTGAAATATGCCTTTGTATGTTTGTTTTTAGTGTGGTTAGGATTAACAGAATCAAATGGGGAAGAAGAGATCGAATCTTCCTCAGATGGCATTCGATTTCTACGACAGGAACTATCGTCACTACGACAGGAAGTCGAGCAGCTCCGACAGGAAGTAAGACAGAATCCCAAAACTGGAAGTCTACAGAGCGACGGCGCATCCAGGAGAGATGAAACTGATCTAAATAGATTATTAATTACTCAAGAAAGAAATCGACGATTATTGCTAAACTCGCAAAAGGTCACCACAGGTAAATAGTCGATGGGCCATTGATTTTTCTGGATAGAGTTAAGTCAGACTGAATTGTTACATGTAGCCGCACAATCGGCAATCCTTGGGTGACTCCGCTACGCTCTATTCAAACCTTGCAATTGGATGTGACAAAACTTTCGAAACTTTCATAACCAGATTAAAAAAAGTTATTTGCTGATACATGCAAATGACTATAGTTTAAGCGAACACGTATAAATGGGGATTTAAAGTATAATTTTGATCCATTTTTTAATATTTCTTAAACAATTCTTTTGCAGAAATAGCTTTCTATGCAAACAGACCCATAGATTATCAGAATATCTCGGTCCATCAAACCCTGGCCTTCGGAAACGTCATCTCAAACGTTGGTAACTGTTACCATGGCACTAGCGGGATCTTTACTCCAAGCGTCTCGGGCGTGTACGTTTTCCACGTACAACTAATCATGTGTGCTGTGGGACATGACGTCCGGACAGAGTTGGTCGTGGAGGGGGTCAGTAAGGGAGGACACTACGCCGGGGGATCCACGACGTGCGCCAATGGTGGGGGGTCGACCATCGTCCACGTGAACGCTGGGGATGCCGTGTGGGTTCGGGAGACAACCTCTGACGGGAAGAACCTGTTTGGATGGGAGACCAGCTTTTCTGGGTTTTTACTGTATGAAGATCAATAAAAGAAATATAACAATAATAAACAAAATAAAATTTGGAAGTTATTTTTGAATGCTGTTCTTACTAACTTCGTGTTAAAATTGATGTATAAACAAAAAAAGGTTGCACTGTTCTAAAAATGGACTCAGTCTGTTTACCAAGTACTAAATCAGAGTGTTTATCTTGAATTAGTGTTAACCTAGTGCTAATTTGCGTTACCGTGCACTCCTAAAATGAATTTTCAATTACATGGAGATACCTGTTTTGAATAAAACGTTTATTAGAGAAGAAGAAAAAATTCACTGAATAGGAACCAACTTTGAAATCATCTGGGTATATTTTTAACACAGAAGACTTCTCTTTAATAAATGAAGTGAGATATTTCAACTCGGTCACAAGTATGTGAGACGTGGAGACCGGCCCTTCGGATGAGACTGTATAAACCGAGGTCCCGTATCGTAGTAGGCACTGACACGAATAAGATCCTTTCCTGTTCAATGCAATGGCCCTCAGTGCTGAGTATAGGACAACTTTTGCAGCTATCCATCGACAAGTGGTGGACTCCCCATACATGTATAAGTGAAAAATTCTCGAGAGGGACGTTAAACAACATACAAACAATCAAAATAAGTTTTCTTTGTGAGGATTTTATAAACTCTTGTTCAGAAAGCAAATGTGACTACATCAAAAAATTGGAAGAAAAAAAAAATAAGAATAATCTAGTAGTACTCGGTGAAATAAATATAGGTCGCAAATATTTTATCTTTTCTTATCAAGAAAGTTCTGTGATTACACTGTGAACGAGGATTTCCTAATTGTTGTGTAAATCAAACCAGTTATGGCGATTACAAAAATCGTGATTATTCTCGCTTTCATTGGCTGCATAACATCAGAGGACCTGGGAACCCATGGTGTATCAGATGAAGCCTGTTCAGAAGACATCCGGGCACTGAGAATGGAGTTAGCGGCATTGAGAGAAGAGGTCCTTCACCAGAGAGGGGAAATCAAAGAACTCAAAGAAGAAGTGGCGCGAAAACCGGACAAATGTGATCAAATTCAAACCGATTATACTGCAGATGAGACCGTGGAGTCTGTTCATACTCAGAATGAAACTCCTCACACAGAAGAAGGTTCCAACAGTTCCCCTTTGAAACAAGACAGACGAATAAGAAGACAAGAACTGACACATCCAACACCAGGCCGCGTACAACAAACAGGTAATTCTTACAGTCGTGCTCTTACTATAATTCTCAAGTAAAAATCAGTAAACGACAAATTATGAGCCCACAATTGCTTTTAAAGGTATAGTCTGGATTCAAATAAATAATGCATTGATGTGATGAACACTATCTTCCATAGCGAACTTTTGTCGCAGAATAATGAAAAAATACAAAGATTACAGGTTATAGCTTCCGGGTTTACCATTCATAGTCTGTAAAGTCATCAGTTCCCATCGAAATATTTGGCAAAGTATCCGACAAAAGATCTGCCCAGTTAATGTTTTTCTCCTCAGATTCACTGTCGGCTGTATGTATGGAAATTAATTGCATGGGCATATTTGCTGTTAATAAGTAGACTTGCATGGTAATCAATAAATTACCCATACACATTTATCTCAAATATCAAATGTCATTTTTCTAGTGAAGAACTTTAATTTGGTAAAGTTTTAAAACATATTCTACCTTGATACTAGTGTTCATATTCTATCTTTAATTTATTAAAATACATTTAATTTTCTCTAATCTCATATGTGTAAGCTTCTCTTCCAGTTAGTTTGAATATTTTGATTATGGCCATCCATGGATTTAATATTGTTTTGATGAATACACTGTACTTGTATGTATCATTTCACAGCAATGGTACCGAGAATAGCTTTCCACGCCAATGCTCCAAAGGACCACTCCAACCTTGCTGTTCATCAGAATCTGATCTTTGACAACGCCATTACCAACATTGGAAATAAATACCATCACGCCACGGGGGTCTTCACTCCTGATGTTTCTGGCGTCTATGTGTTCTACGTGCAACTAGTTATGTGTGCTACTGGGCATAGTGTCAACACTGAACTAGTGGTTGAAGGTGTGGGGCGAGCTGGACATTTCGTTTATAGCAAAGAATTTTGCGCCAATGGAGGAGGAATGACCATCACCCATGTAAATGCCGGGGACTCTGTCTGGGTTCGACTCTCAGTATCAGATGGCGTTAACGCTTTTGGTTGGGAGAGCAGCTTTTCTGGATTTTTACTGTATGAAGACCAATAAAATCTAATTGACCAATGCTTTGAATATTAATTGTCATCTTACGCTGCAGTAATCTGAGATTGATGTGCACGTAGTTTTTGGTTCTGTCTGTATATCTGTCTTGTTGTATAATGAATCCGCATAAAAGTACTATTAATACGTTTTCCGTAAATTTTGAACGATTGGTTCTACGGCTTTTCTATTATACTGGTGGGTTTCTTGTGTAAACGGCAACAATACGTATTTTTAACCTTGAATTAGTTGAGTTTGAAGGTTTTATCCTTTTGGCTTGGTCAAACAATGATCCAGATAACCTATATATATATAACCGAGATCTGGCCTTGTTTAAAAACAGTTTTTTTTTTCTGGATTATACTTTTTAAATGTTTTATTTATACGCAACAGAATTTTCTCCTTTTTAGCAAGGTAAATAAGGATAAAGTTTATTTGTGAAATGTGCACGCATGTGTCAATAAAATGCATCTAGAAATTCGTAGTGTCAATGATTTCCAGAATAAATTACTTTAAATTCTTATAATATCCCCGTGTGAAATGAAATAGCCACATATAAATCATTATATTATACAGATATTTGAGAAAATATTAACTTCTAATCTGCGTTTTTGTCTATTTGAAAAGAAGATAGAAGAAAACGTTTCAACCAATTAATTGGTATTTCAATTAATTAAAGTAGGTCACATACCGCTTTTAGAACATTGTATCACCTCATGAAATATCTCTTCTAATTCGGTCATATCGTGCAAGAAATAAACTAGTTAGGCCCTATTGAAGATATCTCAATAATTTAAACCTGATAAGTCATATTTATAATTGTATGTCACTTTACATATATACATCATGTAGTTTTGTTTGTATTCTAGCCTCCCATAACATGCATGGGTTGATTTTCAAAAAGGAACGCAAATTATTCTGTATAATCTGGTTTGGTATGGGTACACACCCCCTTGACAACCGGCTGAATCATTTGAATCTATGCAATCCCCTCATTTCCAATCCTCGGGATCATGGAAATTTCCATGTTTAATATATGTAACTCGATCTTACCTCATGTAAACAAACATCATAGCTGCTAAGTCTATGAATCAGTTATTACTATCCCCTCGCTTCCCATTAATTCAGTTACCAAGGTTGCATTATTGAGCGGCAAATTTGAACTCATAAAAAGCAACTTAATTCTACATCCACAGTTTTTTAATTATTTTAAAATAAGATTATATGGAATGTCTTTAATTCTTGGTCAAATTATTCTAGTACCTGGTTTTGGCCAGTTTACGTTTTTTTATAATCTGCTTCGCGGATTATAAAGCGTAAACTTACCCAAACCAGGTTATATCGAATAATTTGGCCACGAATTAGAGACATTCCTGAAATATTCATACTAACTGGTTTAAAAATAACTTGATAGGCATAAAATATAGAAGTGCAAGTTGAAAAGAAACGTTTAAAGACAATAAAAACGATAATTTGTATATACAACAATAAATTCTAGTCAACGAATACAGGTCGCAGTGTATCTTATCACTCGTTATCAATATATTTCTGTGTTCATTCTGTGCATGAGATATACCAAACCATTGTTTCAATCAAACCAGATATGAGAGTGTTTTTGGTCTTGAATCTGCTCTTTCTCATTTCCTGTATAAAATCTGAGGACCCAGAAAGGTCAGCAGGAACATCGAGCGAACCTTGGTCTGATGAAATCCGGGCATTGCGAATGGAGCTAATGGAAATGCGAAAAGAAATGTCAGACCAGAAAGAGAAAATCAAGCAACTCGAAGACGATTTAAAGAAAAAAACAAGAAAAATGCGAATGCCCTCAAACTTATATAACTGAAGCTGAGTCAAAAGAAACTTTCCAAACTCAGAGGACAGGCGACGGTTTCATCAGAGACCTTCCGAAAGACGACAAACCTGTGATAAAACGATTACTGATACATCCAACATCAAGTCCTTCATCGCCACCTAGTAAGTTTGTTTATATCACTGGAAACGTAAAGTATTTTAGTATTTTATTAATTGAGTCTAGTAGTTTGATTACAACCATAATTATTTTATTAAGACTAACTGTTGAATACGTTATCAAAAGTCACGCGAAATTCGGCCGGTTTTTCAGCAAAATGTTTGTAGTACGCACAAACATTACCTGACTATTCTTGCGCGTCAAAAAGTCCCTTGTGATTTTTTACGGATAAATATTATACAATAGATCTCTAAAGTCTTTTTTTGTTTTATTAAGCCAATTCAAAATGGGGTTTATAATAAATTTATCATCATAACAGAAACTTGATCCGAAGAGCCTCATCACGTCTCCCTGACAGGCGCTGATCATCAGATCAAACTCGATTCGCGTCTCGTTTAATCTGATGATCTGCGCCTGTCAAATTGACGTGATACGACCATTCAGATCAAGTTACTGTTATGATAATATAATAATATATACATGTATGTATCAACATTCAATATCCTTTTTTTATCTATAATTTACATGATCTTCAATATATATTCCAATTCTTTGTATCTTTTCGGTATTTATACTGGTATAGCGCATTAAAAAAAATTCAGACTGATGAAACAAATTTCCTTCAATTTTTAACAAACACGGATTTCTTTTTTCAGATATTTCACGCAGAATAGCATTCAATGCAAATTCACCATCGGATTTCAAAAACCTAGCCCTTCATCAACCTTTGATATTCGGGCGCGTCATTTTAAACCAAGGAAACCAATACCATCACTCAACAGGAGTCTTCACCCCAAACGTTTCTGGAGTGTACGTATTTTACGTGCAATTAGTGTTAAGCTTAGATGGGTATGTCCACACTGAACTCGTCGTAGAAGGGGTTAGTAAAGGCGGACACTTTGTACAAAGTCACACTCCAGGAGGGTATTATAATGGAGGCGGAATGACTATTGTCCATGTAAATGCAGGAGACTCCGTCTGGGTCCGACTCGGAACGCCACAAGGAACAAACAGCTTTGGATGGGAAAGCAGCTTCTCAGGATTTCTGTTGTATGAAGATTAATAAAAATCTTGCTTAGTATGTTTATAAAATTCACCTGGCTTGGTTATTAACTTGGCAACTTGGTATATATTTTTCTGAAGTTTATATTACACTTTATGCAGCAAATAATAACATATTCTGAAATTTGTTTTCACCTGTAAACCTTCACTGAGTTTGATTTGTCTATATTTTTGTTTTTTATTGAAATATTACTATAATATTTTCTATTTCATTTTCCAGTTCTTAAAAGAAAAACATCTTAGAATTATCCACTTTTCTAAACTTGTGACATGATGTCAAGTCTCTTCCAAAGAAAAAAAATTGTTTGTATCATCTGTCCTTAAATCAAACATTCGACTGACTAAATTCTTTTCTTATCTTATAGGTAAATTGTCACTAGTAGCTATTGTTTGCTAAAGCTAAAGTTTGATATATATTTGGCGTGAAGTACATTTTTTTCCTTCATTTTTGTTGAAAGTGGACATTAGATTTTCTGTTTTTTGGACGACAGTTTTACTGCATGCTCTACAAATAGAAAAATCCGTCGTCAATTATAATGATTGCATACTTTATCAAGGGGCTGTAAATGCATAAAAATTTTGATGAGTATTTTTTACTTTATGTTTTCCTTTTTTATATCAAGGCAATGGTATGCCAATGTTCTATAAATCCTTATTATCCAAAAAAGAATGGTGTAGGAATGATGATAAAAAAAGGTTATATTATACTTTCATGTAAATTAGTTGAATCTGATTGTGTGAGAAACATTTGTTAAAAAAAACTACTACCCGCTGAATACTGAAGCCACGCCCTCCTGCGTAGCAACAGTCAACATTGCTTGACGATGGGTGGTATTCCAAAAAAAAAAACGACTGCGCAGAATTAATGAGCGCATAGTTCACTGTTATATGTATTTTTATAAACCATCCAGTATTATATAAAAAAAATTGCATGTAGTTAAGTTAAGTGTAACATTGAAAATTTCACCCCTCGAAATCCATTGTAAACCTCGGCTGCGCCTCGGTTAACAATGGTTTTCTTGGGGTGAAAATTTTCAATGTTATATTCAACTACATGTAATATTTATATAATATTATACTTCATGTAAAATTAGTCCAATCTGATTGGTCGAGAAACATTTGTTAAAAAACACTCCTACCCGCTGAATACTGAAGCCACGCCCTCCAGCATAGCAACAATCAACAATGCTTGACGACGGGTGGTATTCCAAAAAATAAACTGTTGAAAATAAAGGATTGAGTGCATTTTTCAAGTTGAATATAGTTTTAAAAAATCTATTTATTTTACAATTTGAACTAATTTTCTTTGATCTTGGATTGAATTTCATCAGAAGCAGAATTTACAGAATAAGGCCCTTAAAAACTTTTTAAAGGGTCAACATTTAGTGAACCCCGATTTTTCCACTGCCGTTTTAACTTCATAAATATAAAAAAAATCTGTATAATATTACTCCAGGCCATGGAGCGAACATGCAGAAACAGACCGTAACACTTTTTCAGATTATTTATTAAAAATATCAAAATTATCATATGGATTTTAAAATCTTGCATTAAGGGATTGGGGGCAATATTAAAATCATCTATCCCTCTGTCTGGAATAATTCAGGCGTTAAAGAAGAACATAAATTTTACGACCAGTATGTACCGGTCCCAGATGGTAGAGCAAAATTTGTTTGTACGTGTAAAGTTTATCATGTTTATTGTATTTTGGTCATGTTGGTGGGGCTAGGATTTGATTATGCAATTGTTTATCTTTATACCGGTGTACCTAGTTCCCTTTCTAAGAACGACGTTCTACAAAATGTCAGTTTCAAATATTTTTTATATTCCAAACAATCAAAATGAGGTTGAACAAGCATTCTGAGAGTATTGCATAAGCAATACATGTCCCCTACCGGGTTCCCCTTTTCTCTTTGGGGTGTCATTTTATTTATTAAGAGCCAGTGCATGAAAAATTGTAACTTATATATGGACATTTCAGTTATTACTTGAATATGAATGAATATGAAATGTATTGGATCTGCCTTACAAAGAAAGACTCATGACGTCTTTGAATGTCATTTGACACACACAAATGCTTTGATCAGAACAGCTTATTTTACATGCATGGTTGAACACAATTTTATACCAGAAAAAATCAAACTTGATCTATATTTGTCACTATAAAGGTATCCAGCAAGTTTCAAATCATGATACATTAGCAGAAGGATAAAACGTACGCTGAACTAGGACCTGGGGTCCCCCGCATATAGTTCGTCATTTTGCGTATTAATAAAACATTCTAGGAACTCTCCAGGCATTAAAGGCACAGATATCAATACGGAGACCTCAGGTCACCTTATATATTAATTGAATTTTATATGATAGACAATTTTCTTTGTCTTACTCCAAAATAATCATATTTATAACTTTATATAGAACTTTCTTATATATATATTAGCAGAAACATGAAAGTAATAAAGGGTGACCAGAGGTAACCTCATATTTTACATCAATAGGGGGACCAAAGATCACCTTACATTGTACATCAGTAGGGGGACCAGAGGCCACCTTATATTTAACATCATTAGGGAGACCAGTGGTCACCTTATATTGTACATCATCAGAGGAATCATAGGACACATTACATTTTAAATCAAAAGGGGTCCAAAGGTAATCTTTTATTGCACATAATAGGGGGGAACTGGGGATACCTTATATCGTACATCATTTGGGGGACCATGCAGAGGACACCATATATTGTACATCAGTAGAGAGACAAAAGGAAAACTAATATTGTGCATCATTGTGGGGGGGAGGACACCTTATACTATACATCAGTAGAGGGACCAGAAGACACCTTATATTGTACATCAGTAGGAAGAACAGAGTTCACCTTATATTGAACATAAGTAGGGGGACGAGATGACACCTTATATTGTAAATCAATACGGGGACCAGAGGTCACCCGATATTTTACATTAGTACGGGGACTAGTGGTCACCTAATATTGTACTGTACATCAGTAGAGAGACCAGAGGTCACCTTATATTGTACATCAGTAGTAGGACCAGAAGTCATCGTATATTGTACATCAGCAGAAGGACCAGAGGTCACTTTATATTGTACGGGGACTAGTGGTCACCTAATATTGTACTGTACATCTGTAGTGGGACCAGAGGACACCTTTTATTTTACATTATTAGTAGGACCAGAGGTCATCTTATATTGTACATCAGCAGAAGGAACTGAGGTCCTCTCTTGCATATCAGTAGGGGGACCAGAGGTAACCTTATATTGTACATCAGTGAGGGAAAAGGGATCACCTTATATTGTACATCATTAGAGGGACCAGAGGACACCTTATTTTGTACATCAGTACGGGGACCAGAGGTCACCCGATATTTTACATTAATACGTAGGTTTCAACCATTGCTGTTCGAAATGCGCAGAATATAATTGCAATATAAGATTTATTGGAAACATTCGTACAGAAATCACTGAAAGGTGTTTATGCATGGATTAAAGAATGAAAACGTCGAAATCAGAAAGTACAGCTATGAAAAACAAATCGCATGAATTTAGAACGACCTATTAGCGGAAGTTGACAGCATGCAGGTGTGACGTCAGAGGGAAAACAGAAACAAGATGGAAAACTAAGCTATACAGGTGCGTAGAAAGCCGTGTTATCATGATAAATTCTGACCTTATTACCCCAAAATTTGACGCTGATGATGAAGGAAGCATGAACGAGGACGAGTCAGAAGTTGTCATAAGGACAGGAATAAATTATTTCAAAGACTACGTGAGTGCGAAGGGGCACAGTCTGCAGGGACTTGCTATGATGCCGCCCGTTCAAATTGCAGATTATCTGAAAGATTTCTACGCAACTATTAAGTCCCAGGATGTCGAGCCTTTTCCGTCATCCCTGAAGTACATAAGGAATGGTCTGCAAAAATATTTTATGAAGCATCATGGCATTGACATTGTGAAAGATAGAGATTTTGTGCATGCGAATAGTGTGTTTGATGTCACAGTTAAACAGGTTCCCCGTCGGTGTCATAGGCTTAGAATAGAATTCGACGATCTTAAAAAACTCTACATGGGTCCTGCTTTAGAACTCGAACAGCCTGATACTTTGCAGAACAAAGTGTTTTTTGATGTCAATTTGTACATTTGCAATCGCGGAAAAGACTTTCTGAGGGTGATGTCGAAATCAGACTTTGAAGTTGCAACAGATATGGAGGGTCGACGGTACGTTTGGCTGAAGTATAATTCCAAGTTCAGCTTCAAAGAGTTGATCGGAGGCCTGAGTGAGAATGACTCGGTCATTCATGGCAATCAGATTGGCGAACGCATGTATGAGCGTCCAGGTATTCTTTTTTAAGTATATTTTGTTTTGGAGAGTTTTGAAAGTTTCTTTGCATTGCATCAACTTCAGTTGCCAAATCTGTGAATCCAGTTAGAATAATCTTAGTGTTTCTCGGGCCAGGCCCTCACCGCAGTTAGAATACGTCCCATATGCATGATATGCTTGCAATGTAGCAAATTGGACTTTAAAGCAGATTCACTCTGAAACAATTTCAAAGAGTACAAAAGGGGTTGCACTGTAATTAACTACCAAATTAATCAATTCAAACCTTTTCTAAGATTGTTTGCTTTTCATTCCCCCCAAAAATCAATACAGAGTTGAAAACATAACTTATTTTTTCCCTTCAAATGTACTCACCATGATTACATTTAGCATGTTCAGAACTCTCTGGATTGTTCGTAGTTAAGGGACAGATTAAGATTTATCCCTCATGTTAATTGTTTACTTTAGTTTGCTATATTGCTAATACACGGAATTCTGTCGTTAAACTTGGTCCGTAGATTGAACCATTTTAAAGATAGAATGTTCTATCTATACTATGAGTCCACGCCTTGATACATGTACCATGCACCACAGGGGCTTTCCACAACCCATTTGTTTTATGCAAATTTGACCACTCTTTCCCATACTTTAAATCTTGATAAAAGTTTACTAATTAACATGATTAAGGCATTGAACAATGAACATTGGGGCAATGGTTTAGCCCCCTCCCTCCCTCTTTCATTCAACACGTAGAGGTTGCAGAGCACTATTCAAAGAAGCTGGTAAAAAAAGAATAAAGATTGATACTGAAAGAATGTTGTCTTCTCAGCCCCCTTGGATGTCACTCATCGTTGGGTCTGGTCCGTTGGGGGGTGGTCTTCATTGTACATTATATAATCATAACAAATCAACTAATCATAACATTTGAAATCTAAAATATAACTTGCACATGAAGTAAAAAAGCATGTTGTGATAAGAGAACTCGTTTGTTATTTTTCTTTGTGTATGAACTTTTCCACTTGAAATATCACAGCAAGAGAAATAACAATCAACATGATCAATACTAACTGCAATAGCAATTATAAAACACAATTTAACAATCCTAACATTTTAAAGCAAATACTGAATTTTTTATATAAAGAGACATCAATTTACAGTTTATTTACAAGAATCCTCTTCCAGTGAAACCAACGAAAGATGCCTTCAAAATACCAAAACAGAGCTATGCATTCTTTGATAAGTTAAAATACTGAAAAAAGAATTAATTAAAACCTAAACATCAATATTTTGGCTCCAGTATCTTATATTACATTCCTTTGCAATGTTCACCTTTACAAACTTTATGACATTGTCTTAAAATAAATATAACAATCAAGAACTATAGAACAACATTTTGCTTTAAGAAACTTTTCACAGAAATTGCACTATGTATAATTCTTTGTTTATCCTACAAAGAAAGACTTTGAGAAAGTACTGTTTCAAGAAAAGTGTAGGGGTAAATGTTTATATGGAGTAAAAATGATGTATTTTATACTACAGACCCTGAGACGTGCTACTACCCCACACGCTCGCTGCACGAACGGTACACGAACGCTACACGGTTTGCACGAAACGCTGCACGGTTTACACGAAACGCTACACGGTTTGCACGAAACGCTACACGGTTTACACGAAATGCTTTGCACGAAAGGCTGCACGGTTTACACGAAATGCTGCACGAAACGCTTTGTACACGTTTCTCACACGCTTTGTGCACGATTCTCGCACGGTTTGGCCTCGCTTTGGATTTTTCTACTCGGAATGTCTCGGGCATTTTTACCGCTTTATCATTAATTCAATGAAAATCGCTCAAAAAGCCACATTAAGCAGCTGTTTCAATTAAATTTAGTACACTTCTATTATAAAAACCGATAGAAATATTTAATACTCTGACAGTTGTAATTAATTGATAAATGATTGTCAGTTCCAATTTATTTATTTATTTATCCAACTGTTTAAAAACGAAATGCCGTAATCGTGAATGACTGTTTAATAAAATACAATTTTTATATACAGGTATAAGTTATTCATTTTAATGTAATATTTTTACGAGTATAATTTGATAAATTGATTTAATAAATTGAACACAAATTCGATTTCTCACCGCAGGAATATAAACTCATTGATTTTTCAAAGTGAACAGCAAAGCCATGATTGGTCAGTTATTTGAAAGCATGCTCCGGTTTGTGTAGATTCAAGTTTGTTCAAATCATGACCTCTGGACCAAGGGTGGAAGTGATCAAAGTCTTAAGAAGGATAGAATAAAAAAAAAAATTCTAAAATATTCTCGAAATCAGCAAATTAAAGCTGTGATTGTTTATATTGATATGAAAGCATCCTCGGATAGTGTATATTCACGTTTTTTTCAAATCATGACCCCAGCGGGTAGAGTGGAGACACAATGGGTGATCAAGGTTTTACGTAGGAAGATATAGGAAAAGTCGTTGAAATTCTTCACACGAACAACATCGCAGTGGTTGATCATCATTATAAAAGCAACTGAAAAGGTAATGTAGATTTAAATTTGTTCAAATCATGACCAACCGAAAAAATGAGGAGCCATGAAATTGGATCATAATTACATGTATACAATGGAATATAAAGGCTATATCAATGAAGATTTTCATCTTATAAACAAATATGTGTCATATTAATTCAAAAGCATCCTACGGAAGTTTATATTTGAGCATCTTTAGGAGGTGTACATTTGACTTTGTTCAAAAACCCTCCCCTACCCACTTTTTTATTCAAACCTTTCAAAACTAAACTTTGCATCAACGTAGTCAGTTGCTCAGATGAGCAATGTGGCCCCTTGGCCTCTTGTTGTCTGGTTTTTTTTCTTTTTCTTTTTTTTTTGCACCCCCCCCCCCAATGATTGCATATAGCATTAGCTATAAAATTTCGAACGCTTGTGTTTGTTTTTTAGAAAATACTTTCTTTGAATTCAAACATATTTTGCCCTTTCACTTTAATCTTGGAAATTGACCCCTTTTCTCAAATGTCACCAAATCAGTCTTTATCTTCGTCAAACAAATTTGAGGATTGAAAGTGTACGTTTTTTTTCTTGTAAGAAGACTTTTCTTTAGGTGCAATTATTTGTTTACTAGTTGTCCTGAGTTCTAGCAATGTTTAAAAAAACATTAAGCTTTAGAAGGGTTACAGGTATTACAGTTTAACTGAAACTTTCATTTTCGCAGGTATATTTCTTTTGAGAAGACTTTTCTTATGATTCAATTTTTTTTTACCTTTTACCCTTGCATTTCAGTTTGTACTTGTTTAGAAATAATTTGGCAATAATTATTGAAAATTTGTCGCCAAGACTTTCATAGTTTACAGCTGTGTTTCTTAGACCAAACTTTTATTTAATGGTACCAATTATTTTTTTACGTTTGACCCTAAACTTTGAAATTAGCCTACTTTTAAGAGCTTTTATCTTAAAACCCATAATTTATTAACGCTTGGTACTAAGACTCTCCTATTTCATTTGATTGTTTAACCGTTATCTTCCCATTATTTTACTTTCGGAAAACTATGATCTTCAAGCGCCATAACTTTTCAAAGGTTAGTTTATTTGGTCCTGGTTGGTTCTATACATACATATTATGCATCTTCTTAATTATATGTACATGTGTGAAACATGATCCTGCTAATCTACTTATGTAGAATGGTTAATTGTTTTTGATTTGTAGATACTATGAATGAAAGATAAACTTCTGAAGCATTTCATAGTTGTATATTTATTTTTTATTATGATAATTTCATTATGCCAATTAAAATACGAGCAGATGAAAAGTAAATTTGTTGAGGAATTTCATTTAAGCATCTTTACTTTTATTTTATAAATAAACATGAGAAATTTTACGCAAAAAATGAAAGAAAAGAAAAGGCATAAGAATATGTATACGGAATATCTTCTCCATCTAACATTCATTATCCCTGGTGAATATATCCTGATTAGTGGTGAAAGTTCTCCAGTAATCTGTTGGATCCTGGAACGCACCAAGAATCCACTGGGTCACAATCTTGTCTTTCTCGGCATAGTATACCCCTGTCCAACTTGTGAGAGACTTTGCATCTTTATATTGATTCTTCCAAGCCACGGACCATCCCACCATGAAGTCCTTCTCATTTACCTGGAGATACCTCCCTGAAAGGTCATACCAATTTACAGGTTGTCCAACGATGCTTTCATATTGACCACAGATGGTTCCTTCTTTGCAAGTAATTTCCATTTTCGAACCAAGCTCATTTTTCCACTTCCCAGCTAATGCACACTGATTCTTATTTCTCTGTTGCTTCATGCAGGGTTCAGTAACTAATGAAAGTAAACACAATTTTGATAAAAGCTTCGAATTTTTTTTTAGGTTTAATTGATTTCTTTTGTATCAATTTTGCAATATTTTAATTTGTCATCTTATTCATTGATAAAGAAAGGAAACATTATTTGTGAACTTTCACTGAAGAAATGAAAATTCCAAAGTTACGGATGGAAAATCAATCAATGTTTTGTAAGATTTAAAAGTAAAAGTAGTTTAATTACCATTGGTGTACAATGACTGAACTGGCAAAACTCCGCAAATCATCAAAGGCAGTAGGTATGCAACCATTTCCATCCTATAAGTAATTTGATTATTGCTATGAAGCTTTTGTTGTGACAAGAAACGTTTGACAGACTTATATGAATAATATTTGACATGGGATACCCTAATTCGTAACACAAAACTCGGCACACGGCATTTCTATCGTTCTTTATGTTTATATAATATTTTTATAAAGGACCTTAGCGATCTATTTTCCTGGCTTGTGAACTTTGCTAAAAAATGACACCCTATGTATTTTCTGTGATTTCCGATTATTATTGTACCAACTTAAATGGGATAATTGAGGTTTTCTTCTGCGAAATTAAGATAGGGAGGATATCAAGCATTGGATTTGATAATACTATCAAAAGGGACTTTGGCATTCGTGACTTTGATAGGAAATATCAAACATTAAATCAAAACCCTTCGAAAGGATTTCGAATATAATTATTGTAAGCTTGATTTTTCTGTAACTCTTTTTCAAATCATTCTAAACAACAGAGGAATATGTAATGAGAATATTTTGATAAGAAATCAAATATTAACTAATTGATAGAATTGTTTTTCATTTTGTTTGAAAATATGAGATGTTCTGTTTACCGGTTCTACTACAACAGTAATACATAAGAAATAAGAAGATCTAAATGGTCTTCTAAAAGAATTCGAGAGTCTTAATAATGATGATACCAGAAATGTTTTTGGAAGGCGTAACGAAGTGGTGATTCTAAATTAGATAATCGCAATAAATTGTACTCTTCTTTCAAATATTTTGAAACAACAAAGTAACGTAATCTACACATGTTTGTTTTTTTTTTTCTAGTGATTTTTTAAAAACGAATACGTACAGTAAGGCTAAACTCACTTAATTTTCAGAACATCAGAGATTTTATAAATATGTTAAATGTTTATCTTTTTACTTTTCTTAGTAAAATATGACTGTTAAAACACCCCCTCCCAGCCATTCAAGTAAAACTTGCAAGACTGCCCTAAACAACAATTGCAGCTTAATTTCTACGATACAATAGGTTCTTTAATATTGAGATCTGAGGGAAGGAATTATTCTTTGCCATTTTTAAATGCCCGTTTTTCAGATGATTAGGACGAATTTTCTCTAACCTAGAGCAGTGTATCCACTTTCGGACTTCCGGTTCAAGGACTGTCCTTAATGCATATGATACGCAAGACCCTGTTGAGGCGTAATGTAGTGAATTGTTGCATCAGCAACTCTCAATCACCTTTACATTGAAATTTTCCAGCTAGAGCAATGTAAATGCAATGTAAATGCGTACTTAAGCCATTTTCAAAAGCATTAGAATCGTTACGGGAAACGAAAGGAGAGTTTATTTTTGAAATATTGCTGCATTACTTATGTTGAACAGTAAAAACCTTCAAAACTCCTTAATATTGCCAAATGTTTTGTTAAACATGCAATTTTTGATTTCTGTCAATCAGACTCAAACTGGACTTCCGGTTATGGTATGAAAATCGTTCAACCGATGAATTACCGATGCTTACCAAATTGAAGATATCCATAATTTTAAGATTCAAATTTTTTAACTTAAAATAATTATTTCCCCCTTAAGTAGGGTGTTGCGTTTCTTTTGCGTGTCAATATATTAAGAAAAATAATAAGTGCAATCTACATATTTTTAGTGCTTTCCTTACACTTCCTTAACTGAAGTTTTCGATTCCGTTTTTAAATGTCATTTTCAATGTTAATTAATATCAAATTCTTACCTTGCAATGTGCATTTTTCACGAAATCATTTTAAATGAAGGTGGAAATTTTCTACTGCAGTGAACTGAATCAGTTGATCATGTTCTGCAATATATAGAGGCCGAGTAACTGCATTTTTAAGGGCTATCCCACACTCAAAGACACGCTTCATGGAATTAGGAATATTTTATCCTTATATGGATTTAAGTGGGTTAATTTGATATATATAGTTTAAATTCAGGCATTTTTGTGAACCGGCCTTAAAATCTATTTGTGTTAACAGTTTCATAGTTTGTGTAGGTTTTGGTATATTTTGTACAAAACAAAAAACCAAAAAAAAAAAAAAAAAACAACAACATGAAAACCGCCAGTGATAATGTGTTTAGAATTGAATATGGAGACGCATACTGATTTTGTCTGATAGTGCATTTCATTTCTGACACAAAATTGCTTGAGGCCAAGTATTACTAATTATAACTTAAGTTTGGTGTATTTCGAAATTAATCTAAAATGCAGAAATTTATTCTTCAGTGATAGTATTCGAGACACATAGAATATTAATACATACAGGCAATCCTTTGAGTTTTTGTCAAGCACGAATCCGCATTCAATAAGCCTCTCTTAGTAGCAAGAGTGAAATCCAAACAAGTAGAATAAAAACTAAAATATTTAACTAAAAATCGGATAAAGATTTAGCAATTACTTTTAAAAAAATTGAGGTGAGCTAAGGGTAGAATGATGATGAAACTTAGAATCAGTCGATAGAGTGCTCTCTCCTTGATAGGGAGGTCGTGTGTTCAAATCTCGGCGGCGATTGACCTAAGTCGATAAAATATGGGTATCAGTTAACTATTTTTTTGCCAAGCGCTCAGCACTTTAAAGTGAATGTTTCGGGTCTTTTGGATGAGATTATGGAGTAAAGAAATGAAGACATTCACCTGTACATGGTAACATCTCTACATGAGTAAAATATATTTTAGAAAGGTACGTTAAACAACTTACATACATAAATTAATGTTTGTTCAAATAATGACCCCTAAGGTAGGACCAGCCCACAGCAGGTGATCAAGATTATACATAAGGCTTCATATACATATTATACATAATATTGATAGGATAAAATTAATATAGTTTAGGACAGATGATACAAACAAACTTTGGTAAAAAATTTTGAAAATAGCAATTTGGGTCATATTTTAGTGAAATAAAATATATAGGTTTCACCGCGTATTTTTTTATTTTTTATTCAGTGAAATATCAGTATCTCAAAGTTGAGGGGACCTGGACACGACTTCGAGATATCCGGGGGTTCGAGATATCCGAAGTTATCCCCCAATGTCGATTCAATAATTTCCCGTTTTTACTTATATATCTCCTCATGCATATCACTATCCTTTATTACCAAACTTATCGTGTATAACTGTAGAACAATTTAATAAACATGCCTTATTGCATATACAGCGATTTTACATTTTCCAGGCCATGCTTACGTGGTCAAACGGGATGTATCATAAGCGTTATAGTTGAAGAACCTTCTCCGTAAGAAAAGAAAAAGACGAATTTAAAAAAAATATATTGATGAAATTTAGTGCAAAATGTTATTAAAGGCACTAAAAAAATAATCAGTATTTAAACAGTGTAGATGAATGTTATGAATAGCTTACATGAATTGCCGTGAATTACATTACGAAGTACTACTAGGGAACATATAGTTTACGAAACTAACAATGCAAATGGCGGTCAAGGTTATCTATACGCAGATAAACATGTTGTAATCAATCACTGCACTGTGCATTACGCACTGCAGCTTAACTGTTTAATTTAAGTTGATATTGAAAAATCTTTTGTGTTTTATGAATTTACGATTTTAATTATAAAAAGCATATTATTAAGTGCAATATCGGTAATACTTCCTGTCTTTAATTTCTGAATTGCTGCGAAGTGGTTTGTTTTATGGGTCGTAGACTACACCCAACAGTCAAGCTGTGATACCAATTACCCTGCCACAGATACCCAATATAGCTTGGGATTAATTAAGATCCCCCCGGTTTGAAGGTGTTAATTAATAGCCACTGGCGAAAATGTGTGAAGTCACGACGCCAGGTGTGTTCAGTAGACCAAAAAATTCACTGCACTTCGAGATAAGCCAGGTAAAAGTAGGGCTTGGGACTTTGAATAAACTTCGACATAAGCGGGGTATTCGAGATTACCGTGTTCGAGATATCAGGTGTTTTTAAAATCATATATATAGAGAAAACGGCCGGGACCTGCGATCGACTTCGACATAAGCGGGGTATTCGAGATATCCCATGTTCAAGATACTGATATTTACCTGTATGCTCAAAAATGGAATTTGAAGTGAAAATTATTGGTATAGAATAATAACGATGGTATCAGAAGGTAGAATTTGAACATCACAGAAGGTTTACAATTTCTTTGTATTCTAGAAATTTATTATTTGCATCATTTGCAATGAAATGAGGACATAAAATGTATACCAATCCAGGCATCTATTTCTGTTTGTATCATCTGTGCTTAAATATTTCCATTTTATTCCTCTGTGATAACTATTTGAAGGTTAATTCTTTTTTAAATTTTGTTTCTTGATCATTGTACCGGCATGAATCTCACCAAACGATACGCCAGGAGCTAAGGAGGTCAAATGTGCATGTAAGACTTGTGCGTTTGTCTTTCGGTCTAATGCTAAGGAGGAATAATTTAACATGCATCTAAATCTCGTACGACTGCCTTTGTGTTTGCCATCAATGGATGGGGACTGGTGAAATTGACGTGAGAGGCCTCGTGTAATTTAAAGCTATTAATTTGCGTTCTTAGAATTTAAATTGACAATTTTATTTCAACATAAATTGAAATATAAGGAATCTCTGTCTAATTAGAAAAGTGTGCCAGGGGCATCAACGATCGTTGGAAACAAATGAAAATTTGCAACGAGTAATGAAAAAGACAATGGGCCTATACCATTCAAACCTTGGTGTGACCTGGAATAATGGGGCACTCCAGGAGCCTGTTCACCCCTGTTTGACTAAAACAAGTAGAAAAATAGTTAAGAAGTCAGAAGTAGGAAATGTCGAAAGAAGAATAGGTAATTAATAAAGTGACAATAGTAAGAGAAGTAAAAAAGGCTAGGGTCGAAGAAGAAGCACAAGTGAAAGGTAAAACAGGGAAAAGAGAGATACGAGGTGCAGTAATCCTGAATAAGGGTATGACACCGAGTACTCTTAAAAATTGGTTGTGGAACACTGTAAACAAACCTATCGTAATATTATTTTTAAAGATTTGGACGTCATACACATAGACTTGGAAATGAAAACACGGAGGTTAAAAAATGTAATCTGGACATTTTTTTTTTCAAAGATGGTAGTTCGAAAATAAAAATGGTGCAGACTTCGGTATCTTATTCAAATCCTAACTATATAATAAAACAATTATGGACTCTTTTGGTGTTGAATATGGTTTGTTTTTCACCAGAAAAATATCACTATTGACCTCGGCTTCGCTTTAGTTATAATTGATATTTTTTCTTATGAATAACAAACCATATTCAATACCTAGTAGTCTATAATCGTAAAGTATTCCACACCACACCCTATATCCATTAAGAAGTAATGATGGTCTTTTTTTTCTTATCTCTCAACCACACAGAGAACCACATCATATAAGAATAGTAAGTTCCCATCTTTAATTAAATTATGGAATATTCTACATGTACTCTAGCTTCCTACAGTAATTCCATCACATAATGTATTACAGATCTAGAAACCAACAAAAACTTTTCAATCATGGTAAGCGTAGTCAATATATTATTCAATGTCAGAAATAATGCTAGTAATTTAAATGCTACTGAACAGAACTGTTCGTTTTCTGCACTTTTCATTACAGCAAAGAGAAAATGAGGAACCAGACCCATCCCTTTCTACCTAGTTATAGGCCTACCCCCGAAAAGTGGGAGGGTATACTGTTATCGGTATGTCTGTCTGTTACGCTTTGGGGTACCTTCTCTTATTCGCAACTCCTCTTATACCACTGAGTGAAATTTAATGAAACTTTCACAGAATCTTTATTACATATTGCCATTGTGAACCTCCTCTTTCACTTTTTGAATTGACAAATAATTTGGGTTTCCCGGCCATAGCAAAACATGGACTTTGCCATTATAACTATATGGTAGGCAGGGGTATCAAATAGTGAACTAATTGCTCACAGTACCTCTAGTTTATTCAGCTTTTAACTCAGTTTAGAATCCCTGAACAGTGAAAGGTTTGATAGCCACTAAGAGAATCCGATTTTTTAAAATAAAACAATTCTGCTGTAAATTATTATTTTTTCATTGACGTGTAGTAAGTGAGAGGGGTTAGATTTTACTTACATCACTAACGTGGGCAATCCATTGTTTATATAAAAAAAATGATTGATCTTTCCTTTTCCTAAACCATGGGCATTTCATATCGATTTACCTAATTGATGTTCTGGACTACTGTAAAAATTCTATGGGTAAATATACTCACAGTCAATAGAAACGCAACACCCTAAATTTGGGGTGAAAATTATATACGGGATATAACTATGTACCAAAAAAGTTAGGACATGTTCAGTAAAAAATGAGTCTACTATGTTAATGAATATTTTGTTTTCAATTCGATCACTGTTGGTGATTTCCACCGTTAACATAAACAAACTGGCCACAGACAGACGTTTCTCTAATAATACAAGGTATCCACACTACATGGCAAAAATGCTTTCACACACACACACACAAAATCAAAAATTCAGCAAGGCACTTTTATTTTCAGTTAATCATTGTAGTAGAAGTTGTTAGTAATTAATTATTTTCAGACGTTTTCAAGACGAGGGAATAAAAAAGCAACTCGCATGAAGGATTAGTAATCTAGCCATAAAATAGATATCTTGTTTGATATCATATTACACTTTTGTTTCGGAAATAAGTTTCTTTTGAAACAGAAAATCCAAATATATGCTACTGCAACTTTAATAAAAGGAGCATGAATGTTTCACAAGAATACATGTAATAAAGCATAATGAAAAAAAATTCTAAGAAAATACTACATAATATAAGCGCACGTTTAAAAAAAATATCTAAAAATACATTTTTTCAGAAAATAGTTTACCATCAGATCATAACTGTCAAATAGAAACATTATAAAGAGTTTCTTACAATTGCATAGGAAAATGAATTAAGGATTAAGACGCATAACTTATAAAATCATACGTTTGTGAAATGTGCAATAGGTAGAATATATATATTCTTACTAAAAAATTACTCAACCATTCCCAATAGTTTACGCATTCCCGAATTGAGAAACATTTTATTTGGATCCACGTTGCTTTTCTCCAATTGGTCCTTGAATGCTTTAATTTGGAGCTTCATTTTCTGTATAAAAATGTAAACAGATTTTAAATTCCTAAAGAAAATCAAATTAGTAGTACCGTAATCATATTAGATATACTTACATCCACTGAATATTTTCTCCTTTATTTCTTAAGAAAACCCATTGCGTTAATCACTGCATGAACTACATTAGGCATGTCGCCTGTTCAGATTTCTTGATCAGTGGCTGTTCCATCAATGAAACGTATAAAGACGTTCGCATCATTCATACAATAATTAATCCTTTCAATCCTACTTTAAATGATTATTTAAACAGATATTAATATAAACAATAAAATGCTTTCTTTGTTTGTTATTACTGGAATTAACGGTCGTAGCTGTTGCAGAAAAAAAATACATAAACCGCTTACGCGGGTTATGTATTTTTTCTGCAACAGCTGCTTCCGTTAATTCCAGTAATAACAAACAAAGAAAGCATTTTATTATTTGAATAATTCTACTGTACTTGGGGACAAAACAGATCTATTCACTCAAATGATACAACATTTTGCATGTTTTTGCAATTAAATGGCCAAATATTACTATCTCTCCTTTCCTTCAACATTTCAACCAACGACTCATTTAGTAATTTGTGAAAGGAAACTTGCATCAGTGGAAAAACTTGATCTACTAAATACCTACACTGTAGTGATTCCTCTCAGAGTAACCATTTTTAAAGGTCATATATCTATGATCAAATATCAACAGTGAATCTTATTCATTAAAGCGTTAATCTTACAAACTAAAATGTTTGTAATTGTTTCTATGCTCCCAGAGTCATATTTTATACAAGAAACTGTAGAGAAAAAATCAAACAAACTTTAATACATGTATCCGGTATTTCTCTCTGAGAAGTAAAACAGATTAACTGCTAGGGTCATTCCTTGCTGTTTTATATTTTTAGAGCAAGAATCTGTGCGTTTTGCATTTCATATAGAGTTTGACCTAAGTTTGCTTTAATTCAAACAAAAAAAATCTACAGATATCATGTGGTTGTATATTAAAGTATTATTATTAATTTTCTTTTTTACACTTCTCCTATATGATTCCAAATGTTCGGGATATGATCATATTGCTTTGCTAGATGTGGAACACCTCCTAAATCCATCCATCTTTGCCCAACAGTTTGGCTGAACTCTTTCCAGTTTGGTGTGTCTTTTAAACTAAGAACTTCAATGCATACCACATGACCAGTTCCCCCATACTCTGAGTTTCCAAGAACTCCAGTTCCAAAGTATGCTTCACTAAAGAACAATGATGTATGAAATCGCCAGATTTTGATATTAATTTATAAAATGTATTCAGAATTTATCATCACTAAGATTCTAAAATTCTACCTGCAGGCCATGAATCGCATTTCTAGAGAGACGTTCAATGGATATTGATCTCTGTTGTAATAGTTTTGTACAGAGTCTACAACAACATTGATGATTTCCAAGACCGTATGAAAGTTACCTTTGTAGTCAAAAACAAACTCTAGGTCATAGACCTCCGCCCTGTCGACGAACTTTCTGAAAGAAATACATACACTTCAAATTATAAAGAAAAAAGCAGACTGCAGGTTTTAATATATTCACAATCTGCATAAAAATAGGCAATGTATCACCGGAAATGAACTGCATGAGGGAGTTCTTGGTATATCTTTCCTTCTGGGTAAAACAAATGTTTTAGTGTCCAAAAAGCTGTCATCTGAAACAGCGGGGTGAATTCTGGTGATTCTGTCAGATAAGGGCTGACAATCCTGAGTGCTTCCTCGGTTCCAAAATCTGTGACAGCTTTCAGTAAGTAATATAATGGGCTTTGTAACCCATGTCCTTTAGTTTCTGCTCTGTTGAATGTTCTCACCCAAACATCATCTTCTTTTAGATCGCATTTTTCGAAGAAGTAAGAGTTGAAAGGAAACCACAAAATTTGTACTGCCCAGTTGTTTTTTATTATATTTTCTAATTCTGTGGCTGTGAAAACATCCTTCAGTGTTTTATATGAGTTTTCTGTTTTGATTATCAATTCTTTCTCCATCTGCAATGTACTTATATCAAATATTGAATTCAACAACTGTTCATCGTCAATATATAGGTTTCTTTTAATTAGTATATATGTTTTTTTAAAAAGGCTCATCAAGTCGAAAGTCCATCAAACACGATAGATTTTAAATATTTTTGGCCCTTCATAAAAGTTGCTCGTGTTTTAAATTAATTTTTTTAACAAATCTTTGTCCCAGTCAACTGTTAAACCAAAGGATATGACCTTTTATAATTTGAACCATGTGATTGGGATATCTTAATCAATATTTTTTTTATATATCTTGAAGCTTTATGTGTGTAATGTAAATGTTTTATTCAAATTTTAGCCCTAACTTGTCATCAGTTACATTGATTATTTAAATTAGTCAAAACCACCTGAGAATTTGTGCGTGCTAATTTTATTTTGAAGTTCTGTATTTAAAGAAAATTTATTTTTAATTTTCAAATAGATTACATGTCTGTCTAAAAATTAAATTATATTCCTTAAAGTTATTCAGAAACCAAGATTAAAATAATCCTTCCTCTTCAAAATAATGGATACTATGTGTAGGATGACTCCTGAGTACGATTCAAATTCGTCATGATAATACTAGAGTAAAACATGCAATATCTTTTTTAGAAGAAAACGCTGCAAAATTTTATAGTTGAGGACAATTTCAATAATTGAAAATACTGCATTCATGGCTAACATTTGGGCAACAATAGAGTGTGAAATTCAGACCTTGGAAATTACAGGGCAAACATTTTTTTTACTTGAGCACAAAAGGCGAAAAATTCAATTTTCATTATGATCATACATTACAAAGTAATAAAAGTACATTTTGAAAGTTCATTAGGCAAGACATGTAAAATTAGATTGTTTTTTATATATACGATATATAACCTAATAACAACTTAGAAGTATGAAAATGAAAAAAATTACTTTCTGGTTGGCACAATTATAAGATATGCTGTAGTTTTGATTTATATTTAAACATATATACAGGCTAAATTATTTAGGTAGTGCATTCGTAAAGTTTGTTTTAAAATACACAGTAGCAAACTTGAAAATATATCAAAAGGGGAGACAGCATACCGCGGGCCTGTTGGTCTATTGGACTACTCTGTTAAACAATACAGGTTGGAACGTTTAAGCAATTCATAATTATGAACTTATAGTGGAAATACGTTTATATGACACCCGGGGCCCTTTATCGTCATATATGTATAATAAAGCCCTGTAAACGTTGAAAGATATAACAAAGCAATGATTCTACAATAAATCAAAATACATTTATAGACAATAATTTGTTCCGGAAACAAGGCAAAAATGGGGAAACAACAGAATTGTCTACAAAAGATCTAAAAGTAGAAGAAATATTTAATGCTATGTTCACAATATGATCAATAAGTCCCCTAAAAACTCGAAATTTCCGAACCCGAGGGCTATGAACTGTATAGGTTTTAAACAACATCTTTTGTTGTTCAATATTGCCATCCTCCTAGTTTTTTCTGCTAAATACCCGGGATCTGAGAAGATTTTCAGATAATATATGCGACATCGCCGTATATGACAAAATATCCTAAAATTGGGATGAAAGCCCAAACAACAAAAACCTTTCCATGGGTAAATGTATTTTAGAATTTTCAAAGAAGCTTTTTTTTTTCACCATAAAGCATGTTCATTGGATTTGTTCAGGACCAGAGAAATTTCATCAGAATCTATGCATTCTCCTTAAATTAGTATATCCCGTAAAACTAAATTTCCTGATTTCTTGGCTATAAATTTTAAAGGTTTAGTAAGAAGCTCATTAAATTTTATGTATTAATATTATGCCAACAGTTTTATTGGTTATGTTCAGGAGTAAAAGTGAATTCTTTATAGATTGCATTCCCATTAGTTACATATTATTTTGATCACGAACCTCATTGTCTGGGGAAAAGAGGATCAAAGACCATGAAATACATTTCTTTTTATTGTTTTTACCCATAAATGCTGTTAAATTATAATTTGAAAGAAATACGATAAGACTGTGGATCTAGAAAGATGGTTGAATTAGTTCAAAGTTTAGGCATGAAAACCGACGAGCTATGATTAATTCTATTGAAATACATTTTCATAGCAATACATTTTTTTTTTATTTTTACCCATTAATGCTACTCTATTAAACCTGTAGGAAATACGATTACCTTTGACTTATCATTGTTCATGGGGAGCTAATGTTCGTTGATTTCGTGGGTCACCCTTACCCAAGATTTAAAATCTCTTCGAACGTTTATTTTGTTAACATATTGATTAATTAAACCATCGTATTTACGAGAAACCCACGAACTTACGTCCCAACGAACAGGTAATGTTTTGCTTATTCACGCATACTGACCCCAAAAGATGTAAAGGATTCCACAAAATTTAGAGGTTCTACATTGAAAGTTAAATAAATTCAAATATGTAGGCATGGAAGTCGACGCAGTATATTTGCTTGCAACTTGCATTAAAAAGATTAATGAAGATTATGTTTGTTTCAATTTAATTGTTAAATTCACGGCACTGGGCCAGAAAAACAAAATTTAGTTGACTGTTGGCTCTTTGACCTTTCTGCTTTAGTACTCACTTTAAGGGTCACGTCATAAACAATTCCAAAGCAACCAAAGCTTGCTGACACTGCTCTGAACGTCTCTCTTGATTCATCAGTTAGGAAATACGTCCTGAGAACGCCTTTAGAATCAAATACCCTCATCTTAATCAAGTAGTCGCTTAAACAGTGGATTTCATTTTTTAGAAATTGCTTTAATAAAGTAAAATGTATTTTTTTTCAAACACTTTAGCTCTTTACATCATTCATGTGAACTTATAAACACCATGCAATTCTATTTTTGATATACATTTGTACAAATATATACTGTATATATAAATATATATTAAAAAAGCACCGAATTTTCCAAAATGTATTAAATAGAAGACAAACGTGAAGTTGTGTGAGTAATCATTAATAAAATATTAATTTTCTTATATTGTTATTTTTAAATGAATTTTCAAAATTAATGTGTTCAAGCGTAAATTGGTGATTAGAATTTTTTTTCATTCCTTTTTACTATTCGTGAATCTGGTGCTTCAAAAACTCTTTCAGATTAAAAAAAAAACATTCCACTTTTCAAAACTATCACATTTACAAGAGCTATTGTCATTTGTCGTCAACTGACAAAACTCTCTTTTTCCCTCATCCATTGTCCTTATAATAGAAACTTTATTGAACAGTGTCTTACAAATGAAATATGTTTATGATCAATATATATCCATTCATTCCCTACACTGAGATATCACAAAAAATTGACAAACCGTTACTATAGATTTTTAAAATATTTGAGAATCGAACTACCGTTTATATGGTTACCCTAGTTTAGAGATTATATATACGGTATGAGGTCAACACATGTGAAAGAAACTGAAGATGAGCTTTTTTTTTACTTTTTAAATATAATTTAGAAAGAGAAGAAAAAAAAGTAAGAAATTCAATAATGAATTAGTTCAAGTAAATTGTGAAAGCATCGCAAAGTTATAAATAAAATGACGAATACTCACGTGACATCCCGTAACAATAACACTAACCATCTGAACCACATCGATTATGACATTTGTTTTCAAGTTCATTTTGTTCTTCAACTGAAATCTCTTCAAGTCCGCCGTTGTCACTCCAGTCAGAACATCGACCTCTCCTTTATCTTTCTATGAGATCAAAAGTAAAAACTATAGATTAAAGAAGGTTAATTTTTCTCTTCTGACAATTAGTCATTTGTACGCCAATAAAATATATTTAAGGTAGAACCTATGTCGAAAAAGTCTTTGTTGCAAGATTTAAAAACTTTTCAAAATGATAAATTACCACTCGATTATCAATCAGATAAAAGCTTATGATATCATGTTTCCTTGTTTATAAATGTAGTACAGCCCGTGAAACTTGTAATCGTAATTACATACTGCGACTACACATTGTCATTCATTTTTAGGGGCAATTGTCATAAAGGGAAATTTGAAAAAAAATATTAGAAATTCTTCTTTAAACATCGTTCTTTAAAGACTTTATTACCGGATCAATATTAAGCAATATTTCTCAAGAATAAATTCTTAACTATTCAATTGATATAGAAGAAAAGTCCACATTAAAAAAAAAAAGTAAGCAATTTTTTTAATAGTCAATTTTCCTACCTTAATTTGTTAATATTTTTAAGATGTCTTTGTCAGAGAATTTTCAATCTTTAATATAATGAAGAACAAACCCAAATGGTTATAAAAAGTTCTTAAATATATACCTTTAAACACAAACTAACGAGAGATGGGCTATTCACCAATTTTACTTTCCTTGTCCTTTTTGCACTTACGCATAATTAAACGTTTAAATGACCATTAGGGGTTACTTTCAGATTTACAATGTGAATGTTGATCAAAAATGGTATTTTTCTATTTAAAAAGATCATATTTAATAGAAAATGTGTAATCAAACTCCAACTATTAAAAAAACATGAATAATTGACAAGTCATTATGAAAGAAATGTACATTATTTCATGATATACAACTTAAAATTTACACACAATCTTGGATATATCGTTGATATATTCAATCAATATATTATTCTATATACTAGTAGTTGTCAACTGAAGATTTCTAAGGATTTTAGCATTCCCTCAAAAAAGTTGCATACCATTCACACCATCACAAAAAGTTGAATGTGTATTTTCATTACATGAGAAAGTCTTGAATTATACCACTTAAGATCAAGATATAGTAAGTGAATGATGCCTTCAATTTTCTGCAATTTAAGAAATGTTTTAAGTCATTTAGCTTTAAATGAAAAATACCAAAATATATAAATTGAATACAGGCACATATTAAAAGTATTTTGGCATAATTTTAAATTTATTCCATGAATTTCAAAATGCTTTATTTTCTACAATTTTTATTGAAGCATTTAGTAAAGTACTTGAAAAGTTACATTATATTCATTATGATGTCATAATGGATGTAGCGCAGGCTAAACACGTTCACAAGATATGTTGTCATACGACGTAGGTTCTTCGTTAAATGGTTATCTATCCCTTATTTTTTATACTTACGTCGGCGATTCTAATTTTAGACCCATCACCATAATCACTCATCATGTCCTCAGTATTAATGCAAATTTGGTCGTCATCAGGAAAGACTTGTGCCAAGCTATGGCGCTGACCAGCACATCGTATGCCCACTTTTACCTCGCCGGCAGCTTTTATGACTTTGATCATTTCTTCTTTTGTTGTAGGATTACAAGAAAATACACAACTTTTTTGATTTGCTGCCCAGTTTAGAAATTTCTCAATTCGAAAAATAGGTTTGTCGCCAAATAACGTTTGAAGCTTTTTCTGTGTGTCTCCCTGTACGTAGAATGTAAAAAAGTGTTTCAGAAGACCAAGTTTACAGATAAAAGATAAAAAAAAAACAATTGAAATCTGCAGAAAACAACATTTATGCCTATATAGATGTTCATATCTAAGTATACTTGGTAAAAAGTAAAAAAAAAATCTAAAAAAAACAATTACAATTTATTGAATAGCTGAGAAGAAAGAAAACGTAACCTAAATGCAGGTAAAACTTCCAAGAAAACACATAATGCGCAATCAAAAGGAATAAATAAATGATCAGATATTGATTTCTCATCCCCAAATTAACTTGATTAATGACTATTTTATTTATACAAAATTTTATTCACATAAAGTGAATGGAATGGGGCAGCAGGCGAAGTCTATTTGGCCCTCCCCCTAAAATGATCAATGACTACTGCATTATATTCCGAATGCAGTATACGATAACAGTAAAATGTCCAAATACGAAGCAGATGATAAAGAGAGATTAGGATAACATATGGAACGCCGTCACTGCCTTATAGCAGAACACAACAATTGCATTGCGTCAACCTTCCATTACATTATGTCAACTCTTTATTACATTAACCCACACAACTACTGCATTGTGTCAACCTTCCATTATATTATGTCAACTCTTCATGACATTAACCCACACAACTACTGCATTGTGTCAACCTTCCATTATATTATGTAAATCTTCATGACATTTGTCAACCTTCCATTATATTATGTCAACTTTTTATGACATTATCCCACACTACTATTGCATCGTGTAAACCTCCTTTACATTATGTCAACACTTTATGACATTTACACATTCTACAATTATATTTCGTCAACTTGCAATTCGTTATGTTTACTGTTCATGACATTTAATTAAACAACAATTACATTGTGTCAATCTATCATTACATTATGTCAATTCTTTATGATATTAACTCGCACTACTACATTATGTCGATTCACTATTTATATAATAGTGTTGCATTATGCATGTACTATGCCTAAATAGTAGGCAGGGTTTGACACATGGTGCACGAGCCGGAGGCGAGTGCACTATGTGTCAAACCCTGCCTACTATTTAGGCTAGTACATGCATAATGCAACACTATTTTTATTATTATACTGACTGTTGTTATTATTTATGCGGCAATCCATTTGGTTTTTTTCCTGAAAATAATGGTGGTAACACAGCGCACTTGCAAAAACTCATTCAAAATTTTTATGCTAAAATTAGTTGCATGCTTAGTTATTTTCTCTAAATAAGTCAGGATTTTCTGTCCCAAAGATACTCATCTTTATTTTCTGTTTTGTTAGTAAGACTGATTTCTTTACAGACGTGGATTCTCATTATTGATAATTTTCTTTTACATCCTTCAAAAAAGCGTTTTAATGACCGCATGATATCAATTCATCTAACGATCTGTATGTAATTAGTTTGAAACTTTGTTGTACACATTTATCTAAGATTCCTTAGAATAAATATAACTGTTTTCAAATAATATTTGTCTATTTTCTCCTTCTTGTGTCAATTGTATAAATTAAGTTTATATATTTAATAAAATTTCCCAATCAGTGATCGTCTCTGTGGCGTAATCGATAAGGCATCGGGCTGGCTACCTCATGGTATTGAGTTCGATTCCCGGTGTTTGCATTGAAGAATTTTATTGAGAAAATAAGGCCGTGCACTATTTCGGCATAGTATGCTTACGCTATATAAATCCTTAGACCACTATGCGAGAATAGTAGGGTATGGGTTATATAGAGACAAACTGACAGGAAGCATAATAATACGTTATGCGAACACGGGTATCCTCGGCCTTTATATGAGCATAACGTATTTTCCGCGTTCAGCAAGCACTAAAATTGGCGGGAGAGAAAATTGTCGTAGAAGAAAATCTCAGCGATTTGGGAATGGCATCTTTAAATAAAAACTTTAAGCGACAAAGGATTGACAATCTTGAAACGTGCAAAGCCTTAACACTGCGACTGTGAATTAAAGTCACGTCGAAATTCAATGGCGTTTACTTTAATCTGATAATTAAAT
>PRKT01000319.1:8116-18608 GCA_003671525.1 Saccostrea glomerata
GTACAAACGATTTACTAAATTGTACAAACGATTTATTAAATCGTACAAACGATTTATTAAATCGTACAAACGATTTAATAAATTGTACAAACGATTTAACAAACAAATTGTACAAACGATTTATTAAATTGTACAAACGATTTACTAAATCGTACAAACGATTTATTAAATCGTACAAACGATTTACTAAATTGTACAAACGATTTATTAAATCGTACAAACGATTTATTAAGTCGTACAAACGATTTAATAAATTGTACAAACGATTTAACAAACAAATTGTACAAACGATTTACTAAATTGTACAAACGATTTACTAAATTGTACAAACGATTTATTAAATCGTACAGACGATTTAAAAAAAAATTCTATTGTTAAAATGGCACTAATACGCCGTCGTACATTTGCAATATAACTATGATTGAACTATTCTGCACGAAAACTTTGGAAGACCTTTCATACGTGCCTGTTTCGTGCAATGTATTTCAGAATTGTTATTATGGGTAAGGGCAGAGTCTGGAGTTCTAATTTTAATAAGAGCTATAAAAATTCACCAAGAAAACTAGAGGTACTGTGAGCAATGAACTCACTAAATGATACCCCCGCCTCCCATGCCATAACGGCAAATTCCATGTTTTGCTGTGGCCGGGAAACCCAATTTATGTGTCGGATCAAAAAGTAAAATAGGAGGTCACCAGGGGCGGATACAGAAATTGAAGTTAGGGGGGCGAATAAAATTCGGTCCCTGGGCGGGGGGGGGGGGGGGGGGGGCAGGGGCCGAAGCCCCCGGAAGCTCCTGCCATGGATTCCAGAGATTTCGTAGGGTAAAAATGAGGTTTATCGAGTGGACAATTTTTACATTTTCTAGACTTAACTATGATTTACGCTAACATTGACAATTTGAGGGGGCGAACGCCGGGTGCACTCACAGTGCACAAGGGCAATATGTAGTAAAGTTTCTGTGAAAGTTTTATTAATTTCACTCAGTGGTATAAGAGGAGTTGCGGATAAGAGATGGGTACCCCAAAGCGTAACAGACAGACGGACGGACGTACAGACTTTAACTGCCTAACGGTATTTAATTTAAAATGCGGAAAATTTTGGAATATGCCACGGCTCATCCGTGCAGAAACCATATCAAATGTACATATAGTAGTGTATATCAAGTACTGGTACTGGTACTGGTACTCATGCACTTCACAATAAGAAACGACAAATACATGTTTTCATTTTTACATGTACATATTGCTTATATTGATCTTTATTCATATTGCATTTTACTAAGATTATTAAGTTATCAAAATAGTTATGTATGGAAGCATTCAGCAAAAGCAAAAAAATTTAAAATAATAGTATAGTTCAATTTTGCGACTCCCCTATGCGTTGTGTTTTTCCAGAAACGACTCCCCCCTACGTAACCATTACTTTCTGAAGAGAAAATGTCTTAATTATTAATTTTTATAAAGTCTAGCCAAATTTCAATTGTTGCATTTGAAAGACTATCGTTTGCTTTTGCTGTTTTAACTGTTATAATCCCTACACAAGTCGTAGATTGTGCAAACTATGCATGTTTTAACCACTCGGTCAACGTAAATATGAAATCTGTCGAATAGTTTCGAAGTGTTTCAGAAAACTAGACGTATATGCTAGCCGGACAAATGACCAACAGAAAGCTTAACTATTGCTACCTTCCGTGGGCTAGTTGTTTTTTGTAAATACATCTTACATATACCGAAAAAAGACGTGACCCACATCACTTCTGACTCCGAAGCGGTGAAAATCGACTCCCCCATACGTTGAAAACGACTCCCCCATACTTTTTAGCGACTCCCCCGCGTTACCCGTTGGATACGGTGATATTCGACGCCAACCTCGCACTAACTTTTAATTCAGGATAGAAAGTGAGAAATTACATATCGTTCCTCAACCTAATTATCTTGGAATTATAATTCATGAGAAGCAGTCCCCTTTATATGTTGCAGCGGAAACTGGGCAGGGCACTGGGTAAAATGATTTCGAGAATACATTCTTATAAGGATGTTGGATTCAGAACATAGAAAAACCTTTATAATTCTTTCGTAGTGCCAGTTGTTGATTATTGTTCGGGAGTATGGGGTTATACTATTTTTCACGAAATTGATATGGTGCAAAATCGTGCAATTTCTTTACCCTTAACAGCGAAGTTGGGTTGCTACCCTCTACACAGCAACGTTGGCTGAATATATTTCGCCTTTGGAACCGAATTCTTCAGTTGAAAAATGATAGATTAACGAAAAAAAGTTTTTGTTTGGATAATTTTTGTTATAATTTTAATAATATTTGGTTATAATATGCGGTGTGTGTGGTGTTCACAGGTCAAAAAAATGTTGACAGTCTCAACATTAGCAGTCTTTTTCAAAACCAGCAAATAGTAGATACAGAATACATGTACCAAAAACTTCGTCACTATGCTGAAAATGACAGGAAAGTGAATAAACAACCATCACCAAACTTAATTTCTTAATATATTTCTTAGGTTTTCACAATTAGCTTTAAAAAGACATATATTTCTTTTAAAGCTAATTGTGAAACCGAACCGTATGCTGCAGCTAATATTAAAAAAAAGAAAAAGAACGGTCAACCTTGGCACAGTTCAGATGTTGAGTGCTTCCCTTACGCATTGAAACCGGTCGCTATAAAAATGAACCCCTAAGCGAAAGAACGTGTTTTCTGTTCTAGTTCTTTTGTTGAAAATGAAAACACTTCTTATTAGACTGTAAAATGTATGATAATTTGAGGAAAAATATTTTTAAAGTGTGTACAAGGAGCACCCAAATAGTAATGATACTTAACTATTTGTCTAAAGTTTTAAATCAAAATTACCAGATAAAATTAGCCAAATTTGTACATAAAGCATTTAACCATAGAGAGAATCTTCTGCATGTGTAAATTTATATATATGTGTTTTAATGGAAAAAGTGACTTATAGGCCCAATGGGCCGGGTGCAATTTCATTTTGACGTTTTTTTTTTTTTACAATGTATATTAAAATGTCTATGCACAATGTCACTATAATAAATGATTACTTACTTACTTTATTCAATAGTGGCTGTTATTTCAATAGTGATTAAAATATGGTGGTATTTTGAAACGCTTTTACAACTTCTTCTGAAATAATCATTCACAAGTAGTCTTAATTTTAATAGTAAGCTCAATAAATTAATTAAATATGTTGGAAAACATCATGAACAATTAATCCTCTATTTTTTTGATAGTAAAATTATTTCAGGAAGTCTTGCAATATGGATTTTGTATTGGATTATTATCAGAAACTATCAAAATAATTATTCCAATTACTATTGAGATCTTCGTTTAATAGTGAAGGTGGTTGCAACCTGTGTTCTATTTTTAAATGCACTTTCAATCACTTAGAATAATTCTTTCAATAGTGAACGTTATTTCAATAGTGGTTACTACCTGTGTTTTGTATTGAAATGCACCCTTAACCACTATTGAAATAATTATTTCAATAGTGGTTGTACTTCAATAGTGGTTGCAATCAGTGTTTGGTTTTGATATGTACTCTCAACGACTATTGAAATATTATTTCAACAGTGGTCGTAGGTCAACTACCACTATTGTATTTTTTTTTTCAATAGTGGTCGTATTTCAATAGTGGTTGTAACCTGTGTTTGTTATTGGAATGCAATCTCAGCCACTATTTTAATAATTATTTCAATAGTGATCGTAATTTCAATAGTGGTTGCAACAGTGCTTTATAACTTTACTTTGGTCAAATAAGTTATTTTAAAAGCATTTACTAGTTTTTTTACCTTAAAAGAAAAACACTTTGAATGTTTATACATTACACACGATGATCCAATAGCCACATGTACTTGCAATGTTAAACGGACGGTAAATTAAAAGGAAAATGATCACATACACCGACAAACAAATATTAGTATCAATTACATTGAGTGATATAAATTATCATGCTTTTCTTTAAGGTCAAGATCTAGTAAATTACTTTAGAATAACTTTTTGGTGCTAGATTCATTATGACATTATAACCACTTTCAAATTTCTTTTTCCCGTACTATACGGCCCTAATAGAAATATGTACATTATAAAAGTATTTTCATGGAATTCAATTTGAATTCACTTGAAGAGTAGTCCTGATACCGAAATTAATATTGATATTATTTTAAATAAGAGGCCAAAAACATACAAATTACCATTTTCTGAGAAACAGTGGGCAATCTTATGGAACGCCATGGCTGCCTTATGTTTGATAATTTTATTATATGCTGTGGTTCTATTATTATATGCTGTGGTTCTATAACTATATGCTGTGGATTTATAATTATATGCTGTGGATCTATTATTATATGCTGTGGATGCAAATAAAGCCATGTGCTCATCTGAGGATTTGGTACTCTCATTGCTGGCGCTCTCGGGCGCTAGCAACTATGTTAGTCCAAATTTCTTGAATACGCATGCTCGTCGTGTATACTGGGAAAATTGTGAAAACTACCATAGACAGACCGTACGATAACAATTTTGTTGTATCATTAAATAACTTTGTTTATTTATTGTGTAGTTTACACTTTAAAGATAACTGCATAATTGTAATATTTCAAATTTTCCCTTTTTTTCTGACGGAAAAGCCCGAGTCATTATCTGATTGTTCTAAACAAAGACAAGGAGGTTTTTTGCTAGCGCTCAGCTTCACGGTCGGGCATTCTAGGAAAACTTCACACGGTCTAGCTGTCTTTTAAAACGACCATAGATAGACTGTATTATAACTATTTCGTTATGTTATTAAGTAACACGGGTCTTTTCTGTTTGATTCTGAAGTTTGTTTATTTACTGTGTAACTTACACTTTAAAGTAAACTATACAAAAAAACTTAGGTCAAATTTAATGCAAAGATTCTAGACATCTAGCTTGCGAGTTCTACCACCTTCCTGGATAATGCCGTCAACCTCATAAAAGATTTCTTTTTTTCTTTTCAAAGTTTATAGAATTGGCAAGACACAATAAGCGATTAATACAATGCACTTCCACACTAATATGATTTTAATTCTATAAAATACACTTCAAAAAAGATTTTAACTCTAACTATCAGACTTCATACTCAGTAAACATTAAAGACTTCAGCAAAATATATTAGTTAACCACGAACCTTCCTTTCTGTTTTAAAAAAAAATTGTACTGCGCTAGCTCGCCTACCTTTTTTTTTTTTTTAAAAAAAAAGATAAACTTGTTCCTATTACGCTTAGGCCTGTTGCGACCATTTTTGAGCAAGTAAACTCCAAAAACGAGAAGTCCTGAATCGAATGGCTAGTTTCTAATAAACCGACAGAATATATAATAATACATCCCAGCATATAATTATGAACCCACATCATATAATAATGAAATCACAGCATATAATAAAAAGAATTACAGCATAAAATAATGAAACCACAGCATATAATAAAAGATTGATTGATTGTATATTGTTTAACGTCCCTCTTGAGAATTTTTCACTCATATGGAGACGTCACCGATGCCGGTGAAGGGCTTCAAATTTAGACCTACACTCGGCTCTCAGGGCCATTGAGCAGTGAGGGTTCTTTATTGTGCCAATGCCTATCGTGACACGGGACCTACGTTTTTAAGGTCATATCCGAAAGACCCGTGACTTTCACTTCTAGTGCCGAGCGCTTGGCGAAGGAACAGTCACTACCTATGTTTACGTCTTAGGTATGACGCGGCGCCGCGATCGAGAATCGAACCCGGGCCTCCCGATCACGAAGCGAACGCTCTACCACTAGGCTACCGTGACCGGTTCATATAATAAAAGAACCACAGCATATAATAATGAAACACAGCATATAATAATGAAATCACAGCATATAATAATGAAACCATAGCATATAATGATAGATCCACAGCATATAATTATGAACCCACATCATATAATAATGAACCCACATAATAAAAAAATGAACCCACAGCATATAATTATGAACCCACAGCATATAAGAACGAAACCACAGCATATAATAATGCAACCGCAGCATATAATAATAGATCCACAACATATAATAATAGACTAACAGCATATAATTATAAACCCATACCATATAATAATAGACCAACAGCATATACATGTAATAATAGATCCACAGCATATAATAATAGACCCACAGTATATAATTAAAGAACATCAGCATATAATAATGCAACCACAGTATGTAATAATGCAACCACAGCATATAATAATAGACCCATTGCATATAATAAAATTATTTAACATAAGGCAGCCATGGCGTTCCATACAATCTGGACACATTTTCTTTGTCTGATATCGAAAAAAACTCCCATATTCATGACTGATTTTCTTAATTTTTTACTAGAAAAGATAGCTTAAAATATTGTTTTTCATCTTGTTTCCCTACAAATTATGCCACGAAACTCCTTATTTAACGAAGCTGAAGTTATAAAGCACCATAAAAGGAATTAATTTCTCAAATTTGATAATCCGTAGGCATCTTTCATTTACTATATCTTGACTTTAAAGAGTACGACTTCAAGAAATGAAATGAATATCAAAATACATTACAAACAAAATTTTTTAGCGATTTACCCTGAATATCCTAGACTTTTACACGTCACATCAGCATTATTTTTGTCCCATGCTTCCTTACATACACTCCGCCACCGACCATTCCTTAGAACCTCAACTACACCCGCATTTGGAGAGCTGCCATTAACAATTCTGACAGTACCTGGGTCAAAAATGGTTTAACATTTAATAAATTCTTCTAAAAACATCGTGAACACTAGGATAAAACTGTAATAGCCTACCATCCACTGTGTGGTTATAACAGGTAACTCCTGCCTCTCTATAAGAACTACAAGTAATGGATCCTCGGGCTGCACATTCGAACAAAGAATCTTCATCTCCATCACAATCCATGCGGTCTAGGAACCAAAGAGTTTTATTTCTATTTTCAACAGCTGGCAATGAGACTGGATTACCCCTACAAATAACATTTTGAAAGAGGTTTAATTTTTTTCATACATTTTATGTGTATTTACAACTTCACAAAGTAGGAACGTTATGCATGGATGAGAAATTACTTTGTCCGACTTTATCCAACACAATTGATTGACAGATTTAATATATGTTGTTTTGAGCATTGTTTTTATTTTCGATCATATAGAGAGGTCAGCGGGATTCAAATTCAGACCTATCTTAGTATTCTAGGTATTTGAGCAATGAGATATCTATAATATGTCTTTTACGGCCGTCGCTTTTTAACGTATTACTTCAAAGGCTTGCGTATTTTCACTGCAATTTATTTAGCGTTTGGCAAAGAACTGTTGTTTTTAATTTTTAGACGGAGGCTTTAAAGCCTCCGCTCTATTGGTATTGCTCATCTGCGGCGGAAGGGAATTTGCGATCGCCATCTAGCGGCAAATCACGTTAACTTTGATTAATTGGCCTGCCTGTCTGATATCGGATATGCACTGTATCTAGACAAATAAAGAGTCCGCTGCTGGCCACGCTCATTGCCTGATAAAAACTCTCGCTGACGTAGAATTTAAATTGGGGAAATCAAAACAGATCACTGAGTGCAGTTCTCTGCATCTGCTCTTGATGCAGTTAATCTAATTCGGTCACAATATTTTCCACATACAATACATAATTCTTTTTATACCCCCGCTTGAAAAGTGGAAGGGTATATAGTAATCGGTATGTCCGTCAGTCCGTCTGTTACGCTTTGGAGTACCCATCTCTTATCCGCAACTCCTCTCATACCACTGAAGGAAATTTAATGAAACTTTCAAAGAATCTTTATAACATATTGCCATTGTGCAGCTCCTATTTTACTTTTTGATCTGACATATGTTTTGGATTTTCCAGAGCAAAACATTGATACTGCCATTATATGCATATGGGAGGCGGGGGTATTATTTAGTGAGCTCATTGCTCACAGTACCTCTAGTTTTTTAGATGTTGTGTAACACAGATGTTAAGATTTCCCATGGACCTATAAGTATCTCACACTTTTCGCCTTGCCTGAGGGTTTTAATTAGTTTGCGAAGGTCCTATTACATTTATACCCTACATTACCTAGAAAGAAGAAATCTGCATCATTGTTTAATTGAAACTGACATGATATTTTAAATGTTCACTCACTGTCTCAGCAGAGAGCTGCGGCTTATCTGTTTATAGCACAGGTACAGAATCTCTGCTGCATCAATTTCTAGAATTCCTTATCACATGTTTCAGATGAGCTTGTGAACTATTTACATGGGACAAAAGTGACTAACATGTTTCAATGTTTACATGACCAAAAAAGTGGCTTGGATCTTACTTTGTGGTGTAAATTCTAAATATAAGGGTATCGTTGAATCCGCGATATCTAGTTAAGGCGGTGTAATCACTTAATAAAACTTAAACAACTGGATGGCACATTTTGCGGAGTCAACTTTCACCTAGATGCAAATGTTTTCTAAAGGTATCACCAGTCAAGTAAGAATTTGTAAGTCAGGATTAATGCGCACTGGACAACATATATTTGTAGAGCTTAGTACATTTCATGATCTGAACCCAAACACGCGTTTGTTCTACTTAATATTTTTCATAATGTTAGAAGTATTTGCATCTTCTACACGTTTATACCCAACACAACAGAATTGTTAATTAAAAAGTTGAATGTGCATGTAAATCTATGCAATGACAAGGGCGGATCCAGCCATTTTTGAAAGGAGGGGTTCCAGGGTTGTGCCCCTTTAACTCCCAACCCCTAGCACACTCTCAAGCAGAGATTCACACACACGTATGGAAATCCAACTGAAGGTTGTGATAAATAATATCTATTTTTTAAGTCCCTTTTTCCTTCGAAAAGGTACCCCCAGACCGAATAGAATAAGAAACACATTTCAGAAACTACTGAAGCCTAAAAATTGAATGGATTTGCAGCATTTTCTTAGATTACAAAGAATTTTCTTCCAGAATTTGAAAAATTTTGGGGGGACTAAAATAAAGAGTTACATGTTAGTTCCTTCGAAAGATATGATAAAAAAAACCGGTACATTAGATAGCCAAGACATGCAGCTAAAAATCGCGGGAATTTAATATCAAATTAAATTTCGGATGTTACATATATATAAGATATATAAAAATAAGTAGAATGTTTTCTACCATTCTTTCATTAAAAAAAAGTAATGGTGAAGGTGAATGGAGAAAACTAAATGTATGAGAATATATCTATTTAATATATAAGTATAAGACGTATAGATATTTATTCTCTGAAAATGTTTACCCCCCTCCCTTTCTCTCTCTGGACTTGGCAAAAAATAAAGGGGGGGTTCCAACCCCCGGAACCCCCCCTCTGGATCCGCCAATGAATGATATATCTGAATGCTTCTATCTCAGCTCCTTTTAGTCCTGAAGAGTTATAGATACTAAAGTACTTTTTGGCTTTCTCATATTTCAGGAAGCTCTTACCATGAGTCACAAAAGAATTCAAATTAATATAGTTTATTGAAATTAGAGTGGTTTGTTCTTTTGATGAAAAATAGGAAATTAGTAAATAACGAGGGTTGTTCGATATGTATTGTGTATTGTACGATATCTCAAAAGTACGAAAGCCCAGAAGGCTCATTCGAGATTCGAGTTTCTAAGTACGAGATTCGAAATTCGAGATTCGAAATTCGTTTAACTCAATATTTGCTGAGGTCCCCCGCGTGGCGCAGTGATTAGAGCACGTGGCGAGTTCGAATCCCACTTAGACCGGTCCTTCGAATGAGACCGTATAAATCGAGTTCCGTGTCGCAGTAGGTGCTGGCACGAGAAAGATTCCTCCCTGCTCAATGGCCCAGAGTGCCGAGTATAGGACGAAACTTGAAGCTCTCCAACGGCAAGTGATGGCTTCTCCATATGAGTGAAAAATTCTCGAGAGCAACGTTTAACAACGTACAATTAATCAATCATTTTTGTTAACTTGTCCTATCAATTTAGTGTTAATCCATGCGTCTGTCTATACCATACAAAACAATACTTTTTGTCACAGTTTTTTCAGCAATAGATGCACATACTTTGTGAAGGAATGCCATATGGTTTCATTTCTACTTCATATGAATCTGATGTCAACTTCTTATTTCTTCATCATCCATCTAACTGTAACTGAACTAGTGTTTATTATACCCCACGCAAGGTATAATGCGTGAGGTATAATGTTTTTGACCTGTCTGTCAGAGTGTCAGTCAGTCCGTCCGTTAGTACTGTTTTTTTGTCAGCTTAACTCCTCATAAACTGCTGCAAAGAATTTCGTCAAACTTTGCAGATATTTAGGACAAAATGTGAAGATGTGCATATTACCAGGAAATTCCGATTCCTTTATTTTTCCGGGAATTTCCGCACTTTTTAACTTAGGTTTTTGGCCATACCTTGAATATAAAGATGAACAGTTTGTCAGCGCAACTCCTCTTAAACCGCTGGACAGAATTTCGT
>PRKT01000319.1:18827-40417 GCA_003671525.1 Saccostrea glomerata
AACCCATGTTTCGTCACTAGTAACTATGTTTGCAAATTGTCTTTGATTGAAGTTTGGAAACATTTTAGCAGTCGCTTAGCGGTTTGTATTCGTACCTTTTTTTGATCATCTGTCAATATATGGGGTATCCATCTGGCAAAAATCTTTCGTACTTTCAAAATACGCTTCAAAATGAAATGCACCCGCGATAGCGATATGCCAACAGCTTTGGAAATATCACGAATCGTGTACCTGCCATCACTTTCAATTATTTCCTTGACTTTTGAGATATTTGTCTTGCCTGATACAGTCACAGGTCGACCCGATTTTGCTGCATCTTTGACGGACTCTGTGCCAGTCAGAAATTTCCGTCCCCACCTACGAACTGTCTCATAAGATACCTTATCAGACCCATAAACTTCCCCGAATTCAGTAAAAATCTGTTTTACCGAATTACCGAGTTTTGTGCTAACTTTAAATAAGCTCTAATTTCTTCAATATTCTCAACCCGTTTCCCAACCATTTTTACAACAGTTTTCAACAACTTGCTCTTTTGAAATGACGAGTATTTTATAACCATGTGTAGTTGAAGGCTATTGGCAAGGTATTGAATAGAGTTATCCAGGCGTATAAATATCGACGAAATCGTGCAAGGCGTTATCGCGCTGTGGTACAATACACAATACATATCGAACAACCCTTGTACATAATAAAACATTAGACCACGATAACATAAATGAACAAGATGTGTTTGTGAAACACTGATGCCCCCCCCCCCGTGTGGTAATATAGCAAAGATTTAACTTTTCTTAAAAGCACATTTAATTAATTGGTACCAAAAGTAGGGTATTCTTACTGGAAATACAATTGTGAAATATGAAAGTAGGCTATAGGGCTAAAGTTACTCCATAAGTACGGAAATCTCCAAGAAAAGGTCATGATTGTTGGTATGCAATGAAAGGTCTTTCCACAAAGAATACATATGTGAAGTATGAACCCCTAACCCTTCAAAAGTCATGACAAAGGATAATTTTTTTAAAGTAGGCCAAATCCAAGGTCAAATGTCTGGCTATCAAATGAAAGGTCTTGTCATAAGGATTACGTATGTAAAGTATGAAAGCACTAACCCTAAACCTTTAAAAGTTATGGTCAAGATTTGATTTTTAAAAGTAGGTCAAACTCCAAGGTCAAAGGTCTTGGTATTCAATGTAGGGTCTTCTCCCAAGGATTAAATATGTGAAGTATGAAAGCACTATATATCACTTACCATTCAAAAGTTATGACCAAGGTTCAAGTTTTTTCATAAGTATGGAAATCTCGAAGGTCAAGGTCAAAAGGTCAAGATTGTTAGTATCCAATGAAAGGTCCTTCCACAAAGAATACATATGTGAAGTATAAGTGTCCTGGTATCTACAGTTCAAAAGATATGGCCAAACACCCTTAGGAAAATGTTAATAAAAAATTCCCAGAGACAAACAATCATGTCCATTCCAAGCTACAGTCTATCAGTACTTTCAGTACTTTGACTTAAATCGACCTAGGTCAGTCATATATAGCTGGGGTTGAACCCACGACTCTACGATCACGGAGCAAGCGCCAAAAACTTGTATTTAGCCAACAAATATAATTTTATTTATAGTATTTGATAAATAAAGATTGATTTAGCAAAACTACAAATGACGTTTCACAAAAACCCAGGCAAGTTTTCCTTTACACCGCTTTTATATTAATTTATTTTGAAAAGATAAAAAAGTAGAAACACGCTTTTTTTCACTACATTTATTTTATTGAAGCGCTTTCTCACAAAATTCAGAAACGTTAAGGCACCCTAGAATTAAATCAAAGTACTCGGAAGTAAAGAGAGCCGGGCTCATTTACAGACTGAGTAGAATGAATTTCTTACATGAATCATGTTTATAGGCTGATGAAAAAAATATTTTAAAACTATCAATATAAATGATAAGACACTGACAGTGAGTTTTTTAATCCTAATACCACGGTCCGAATTTGTCAGATGGTACCGCAGCTGAATGTAAACAAACAGGCCAGTCTGGTTATCTCTCCTGCTTTACCTCGTATGTGTAGAGAACTACGATAACACTGATTATCAAAAAATCCTTACGCTAATGAACTATGTTCTTTGACTTAGAACTGAAATTTCAAAGTCATTACTACTAATGTTTATTTATATAGATAAAACTTCGTTTTATTTTTTGTTGCTTTATTTAGCGTTTGTATTATCTCAAAAGCGGTTGAGAGTAAGAACTATATTTTTGCACTTAACTTTAAAATGGCGACTATGGGGTTGACTTCCTGCCTTGAACAGGATGACATAAACCGGCTATTGCTCTTTGAGCAATAAGCCCGGCTAAAAATCGCAACGTTGAATACTGCATTATCCTCCATTCAAACGAATTCACGGCAAGACAACCGCTGCTCAAAAAGCTCACACTATGAAAGAAAAAAATCTTTATTTAATTTTTTTTTTCATCTGTTGACTAGATCAATCTCTAGTTTCGCTAGATTCTGCGGCTGAGAAAGCTGCCGCACTCTCCGATCTATCTAACGCTAATTAGGGTTAAGATGTGGATGACAAGGGGGCTTACCGAAATTGTCTGTGCCTTGCCGACAATGTTAGGCCTACAACAAATAACGTCTCCTTACATGCATTCCCCACTTCTCACGTTTGACATCGAGGGGAGAGCACTTCCAGTTCCGGTTCCATTGATTTTTCTTGATAAACTTTAGGATGGTTTTGTGGTGTTTATTATAAACCAAGCGATTTCTAATGATTGTAAGGAATTTAGTTATGCATTTTAGGTTTTAGGGCGGTAATTATAAAGGTTTCAAGTAAAATAACGGAAACAAACTTTTATTAACGACGACCAGCTTTGCCATTGTCAACTTCTCTTGCATATTGTTCTGTGGATATACACCACATTTTGATCAAGCTTTTTTCTGTTTTTCGTTAACAATTAAAGATGGAGAACGCATGGAAATAAAAAAAAATTAACAATAAACCCGATAGACATTAGGAAATGGAAATCCATGATTTTTAACGAAAACGGTCACGGTGGAGTAACTACACATTACATTTTTTTCGCCTTGGCAGGTAAGCATTCTAAATTTAAGGCAAAATTGAAAGTCACTAGTAAATTGATTTTTAGGTTTTTTCAATTTTTGAAATAATAAAAGTGGGGAATTTTGACAAGTATATCTTTCAAGGTATGCAGAAGAAAATTGTGGACATGTGATACAAAATAAGTAAAAATAAAATCATTATTTGATAGAACAAAATTTACCCTAAAAATCCTAGACTCCTACATGTAACATTTGCGTCATTTTTGTCCCAATTAGTGCTGCATACTTTTCGCCATCGGTCATAAACTAACACTTCAACACGGCCTTCATCTGGAGAGCTCCCATTAACAATTTTCACTCTACCTATAATATAAGTTATAGATGTAAATCAAGATTCTTCAATAAAGTTACAAAATCTAGAATGAATAAAATATTCATTTCTAACCTTTTACAGTGCAGTAACATATAACTCCGGCTAAGTTACAGTTACTGGATCCTGATCTTGCACATTCTAACAAGAAATCCTCCTTTCCATTACAACTCATGCTGTCTAAGAACCAGGAATGATTCTGCATTTTGCCAGAAGTCGGTATTGTTACCGGAAATCCTCTAAGAAAATATTCAAATTGTTTTATATTTTCACGAATGTAGAACTACTGAATTTACGATTCAGAGAGAAATATTTAATTCATAATTGAATAATTCTTAAAATTACCAATTTTATCCTTTCTGCAGCAAAATATAAGCTAAATAAATAAATAAGATACCAATATTCTTAATTTTCTCATCATGAAATACACACCTGTCATGCCTAATACTGATTTCAAAGTGCATGATTTAAAGAAAATACATGCAAAATATATACTTTCGTTGCAAGCTACAGGTTTCGTTCAACATATGCAAGTCCTTTTTCAAGAATAACATGAAATGTATAAAATAGGGGGAAAGTGTAATACATAGGGCGATCCAAGAGTATTACCATTCATTGTCACTGAAGCTGATACGGATTTTTTAAAAACTTTTGTTTCATTTTAATTTTTTATAGAGCCATTGTTAACACAATAAATTGCACGGGGACTTTGAGTCCCGTAGAGGTTAAAAATAAGGAAATTTACAAAAATAACTAAATTGAAAGATCCACGGGTTTAAAAAAATTATAATTGTAACTATTGCTTCCTTAGCAAGTTCGGTAGTAATACTTGAAGTAAAACGTTTATATTCCAAAGAACGAGGGCGCTTTTGATTGGCATTCGACAGGAACCTGGGCGTAATTGAAAAGTGAAAATTTTATCGACATGTCACATTAAATTTTAACATTTTTTGAATTTATCGGGTTCCTGTGCAACAAAAAAGGAAAAAATTTCCCGAAATTAAGCTTTGATTTGCTAACAAATAATTTGAAAATTGGCCAGAACAGACATTTGGTACAAAATAGTACATTTTTAAACACGTTTTTCTAAAAATTTTCTATCTCTGGGTCTTCTCTCCATGATTTTTAAACATTATTTGTGTGTATTTTGATTCAAAGAAACGAATACACATTTTTAAAAAATGGGGAGAAGACCCAGAGACCACGAAAAATGAACTTTTCCCCAAAAAATCCAAAATGTGTGAATGTGGTGCGTCTTTGTCCTTTTAAAATCATTCGCATATGTGTAGCCGTGATAGCTCAGTATGTTGGGCTATCTGTTCAGTGCACTATAAGCGGAAAGTTTTTTGTTCGAGCCTTGCATGGGGCGTTAAATTTTTTTTCATGCAAACAACCATTTGTTTTGACAGTTTCTTTTATGTACTGATTTATTAAAATTTTGAATTAAATTTTGGTTCAGTTTGGTTCTCGTGCGAAATCAATTCCAATCTTCTATTCTATAATGTACATGTACTCGTACACGTATCATGCATATATGCATTAAATATTTTTGGTGTTGATTTTTTATGAAACATTACTATGTTATAGTATCCCCTAGAAAAACGGACATAAACAGATAAATGTTACAATCTCACAAAGTCTTTCAAACTAAATGAAAAAAAACACCTATGGACGTGTTTGTAAAATCTGACCAGCTATGTTAAGCCAACCAAATCATGGACATTTAAACCATAAATGTTTCGCACAAATGATTCCTGCAGATCACACGCCAAATGCGCCCATCTTCTTTGTTATGCCTAGTAATATAAATGTGGGAAAAAATAATATACGGTTTTAGCAAAATAAAATCACAGGTCCGCATGACTTCGCTTTTATCGAGTTTTCCTATAATATGTATATTGTTAATAGATATTTTTAGATTGATCCCTGTCTTGTTTAAAAAGAAATATTAGCAGAAATATTTTAGTATAAATCCTTTCATATCTTGCTCTTATTTTCTTTTTTTTTTTTTTCAATTTTCTCTTTGTTACAGTTACCTAACTTTAAGACCCATAAATTCTTGAAAGTTTGCATATGGGGATCATAACCTATAGTCATTCAACAAGAAACATCTGTTTAACCCGTGGTTTCAAACAGAAAATATTTTTTTAACTTTTATTTCAGAGGAACGTCACGGTACCTAATAGGCTCCTCCCTCATCGGAAGGTCTTGAGTTCGAATTTTGTCTGAAAATAGATAGCAACTGTTCCTTCTCCATGTGCTCGGTACTTTGAAATGAAAGTTGTGGGTCCTTTAAATGAGACCCTAAAAACCAAGGGCCCAAGTCACAAAAGGCGTTGGCACCAGAAAGATCCCTCACTGCTCAATGGTCCTGAGTGTCGAGTAAAGGTCAAAATTTGACGTCCTTCACAGTTATATGGTGACGTCTCTACACGAGTGAAAAATTCTCGAACAGGACATAAAACAACATACAATCAATCAAAATTTTAGAGAAAAAATTTGGAATCATTTTTAACTGCAGGGAATTGTATTAACCCATTTATTTATTATATGCAAATATATTGTCCTGTAACGGCTATATTATTAACTAGTTTATTTTGTGAACCATTGGTTTCAACCACATAAATAGACTCCCAAAGGATGCATTCTACACTGTTGACAACATTAGATTTGCAGTTAAGATTTTCCAGGGTTTACGAGCTCTTTCCAATAAAATAACTAGTTTAACAGATTTGTGATGGTGGAATAGACAACAAGGATGTTGGTTCAAATTTTGAACAAGACGATGACTCTTTATTACAATGGATCAATCAGAATCAAAACCCATTCAATGGGAATGGGTCATACGCTGTACAACAGCATATAAGCTGCAAACACAAGACAGCAAAAGGATAATTACTCAATTTTATGCAAGAGGAAGAGTGTATGTCTGAAGGTCAAATGTCTGATTATAAACAAAGTAGAAAACCCAATGACAATTAAACACTTCTATTTCATGTGGCAACCAGGCAAGAATTGACCAAAAACACAAAGAAAACTTGGAGGGAAAAACAATAGAAAAGCATAAGACAACACTAAAAAACCAATGAAACTAAAAGATACAAAATGACCATAGTTAGAAAATAATTAGCGCCCTGGGGCTAACTCTGGACCTCTCTGGAAAAGAATAATTTAAGAATCAATACACTTAACAACAGGTTAAATGAATAATTATGTAATTCAGCTGTAGAAGTGTGCTGCAAGTAAAACATGTACATAATTACATTACTGAATAAATGCACATGCAATATGCATTGCTATGCACATATGCATAATATATAAAACATGAGTCACACTAGTAACGTAAAGAAAGAGCTTGCAATCAAAACACCACAGGTTGCACAGTTTGTCGAGAATGAACTTCCGGTGTTTCTCCATTTATGGCTGAAATATTGCCGATTCAGCGTAAAACATTAAACCTTTTTTGCCATTAAGAATACTTAAAACAAACAAAAAATGTATGCATTGATTGATTATTATATATATATAGGTCAATATTTTGACTTATTTTGATAAAATTGACATAGATAATAAATTCAAAAAAATATTTTAAATCTCGCAAGTTTTCTTTAGTGACTAAATATAAGATTGTGTCGCCTTCTTTATAATTCTATACAAAATTTTACACAACTTTTTAATCTTATGACACATTCTCCAACTGTGCCTCGTAAATATTATTCATTTTCCCTTAACCTCGAACAATGCTGAATGTTACATTGTAGATCAAATCATATATATGTCATACTCAATAACTGTGCCAAGCATTAGCATCCGATGTTATATGTAAAATTATACTACTCATAAAACAATTGTTTGCAAGATCAGTAATTACCCAGAATATCCAAGACCTCTACATGCCACACTAGCGTCAAATTTGTCCCACCCATTACTGCATACACCTCGCCATTTGCCATCAACCAGAACCTCAACTAGTCCCTCATCTGGAGAACTTCCATTGACAGTTCTAATTGTACCTAGGATATAAATGATAACATGGATAGATACCGAACGAGTAATTAAGAGATTTTGGGTGAATTAATAAATATCAACACTCACTATTTAACGATTGGTAACACAGAACTCCAGCTTCATGATAACAGCTGGTGGATACAGATCCTGTGCAGTGTAACAACGAATCTTCATTTCTGTTACAATACATGTTATTCAAGAACCAGTTTTCTTTTCTCCGATTGACAGTTGTCGGTAACGAAACATGAAAACCTCTACAAAACGTTTAATTACATATTGTAATATAATATAGTAAATTTATCTATGGTCCGAGTTATAGTCCGACTTTGTTTTTAAAAAAAAGGCGCAAAGCTGTGGTGGCATAGTTTTTTATGCCCCCATAAACGAAGTTCGGGGGTATATAGGTTTTGTCGTGTCCCTCTGTCCGTCTGTCTGTCTAGCTGTCTCTATGTCTGTTTATCTGTTTGTCCGCAAAAACTTTAACCTTGCCCATAACTTTTAATTTAGTGGAGCTATGACATTCATATTTCACATGTGTATTACTTATGACAAGGCCTTTCTTCGGGTACCACCAAATTTGACCTTTTTACCTTGACCTTGGAGTTTGTACAACTTTTACACAAAAATTTCAAACTGTTATATCGGTCATATCTTTGAAACAGTAGAAATCAGAACATTTATATATAAACTTCATGTATAATATCTTTGTGCCAAGACCGTTTATTGAGTACCTACACCCTTGACCTTTCGACCTTGACCTTAGAGATCTCCGTACTGATGAAAATACTTTAACCATGGCTAACTAGGGCTTTCATACTTCACATCTTTAATCATTGTGACAAGACCTTTCATTTGATTAAAAGAACATTGACCCTTTGACCTTAGAGTTCGACCCATTTTAAACAAGAAAATCCAAACTTTTCCTTTGGCCTAATTTTTAAACGGTAGATACTAGGAATTTCATATTTCAAAAGTCAATTTTTTGTGGCAAGACCTTTCATTTGAAACCAACAATTTTGACCTTTTGACTTTGACCTTGGAGATTTCCGTACTTACGAAAAAAAATTTAATCATGGCTATAACTGTCAAACAAAAAGGGCTAGGGCTTTCATATTCACATATGTAATTCTTGTTAGAAGACCTTTCATTGGATATCAACAACTTTGACCCTTTGACCTTGACCTTGGATTTTGACCTACTTTTCACAAACTTTAACCTTGGCCATAACTTTTGAAAAGTAAGAGCTAGAGCTTTCATATTCATATATGTAATCCTTGTGACAAGACCTTTCATTGGATATCAACAACTTTGACCTTTGGACCTTGACCTTGGAACCTACTTTTTACAAAAACTAAACCTTGCCCATAACTTTTGAACGGTAAGGGCCGGCACTTTCATGCTTCCCATAAGTAATCTTTGAGACAAGGTCTTTCTTTAGAAACCAACACTCTTAACCCTTTGACCTTGACCCCGGAGTTTGTCGTACCTTTAAAAACGTCTTGGTAATATCCTTTGAACAGGTGGTGCAAGGGTCTTATATTTCACATTTGTATGTCTTGTGAAAAGGCCTCACTTTAGGTACTAACATATTTGATCCCCATTAAAAATAAAGCTCAACCTTCACTATGTTGCTATACGAAAACTGCTTTAAAAAATGGCATGAATATTTAAAAAGTTTTGCAAAAAGAGATACTTTGACCGATCCATTAGATTCGTAGAGAAACAAAAAAATGAGATCCGCTAAGCAACATTATACAGCTGTATTATATACATGTAAGAGTGCAAGATACATGACCTGGCTAAATATGTTTCTTTTTTCACAGAATCATACTTCAAAAGAAAAATTTGTGTAAAATTATATAAAATTACCCTAAATATCCTAGACTCCTGCATGCCACACCAGCATCAGTTCTGTCCCAAGACGAGGTACACACCGGTCTCCATCGGCTATTTACCAGAACCTCCACTCGTCCCTCATCTGGAGAGCTACCATTGACAAGTCTAACTGTACCTGATATACACTTTAGAAGATGTGAATAGATTCACAATGGGGAATTAATAATTTTTGTTTTAATAAATCTTCTTAGTACTCACTATTTAATGTTTGGTAACACAGAACTCCAGCCTCGGAACTACAGCTGGTGGATACAGATCTTGCACATTTCAACAAGGAATCCTCATTTCCGTTACAAGACATTTGATACAAGAACCAATTTTCGTTTCGCCGACTTAAAGTTGTCGGCAACGAAACTGAAAAACCTCTATAAAAATATTTTTTTGTTATTTTTCGTATGGAAGAATTTAAAATTCAAAGTCAAAGTGTTAAAGTTACATTTATGTATTTAATTTTCACTTATATGAAATCCCGAAATATACTTATTTCTAGAATCTGAGAAAAGAATTTCCAGTGGGGTTACTTTAAATGATATTTTAAAATTTCTATGACGTCGCCCATTGCTAATTATCCATCGTGTTTCAAATGCACTTCCAATGCTCACAGAAATAGCCATTCCTCCGAATTTTGCACACATTTAGAAAGGTGTTCGGTCTTAAATTTTGAAAGCATCACTTTTTACGCAAAAATACATTTTTATCTTGAATCTTAAACTACATTACTTCTTATTGCTGAATATTATTTTATGGTTCGTTTTCAGCAAATCCCCTCAGATATCCGAGATTCATCTCTGTTTCATTCTTTTCCTGCGTACTTCTCAAAACAACCTAATTGATTGACAGCCCATCTATTTTTCGACACCGTTTTTATTGCAGATCATGATATAAAATGGTTTTAAAGCAGGTTCCGCATAACACCGCCAATTTTTTTTTGTTTAAGCACTACTACAAGTATTGTCCAAATGAAACTCCATAAGAATCCAACACATTTTCTCAACAAACCATCATCTTATGATATATAATTACAAATTCACAACCTTTTATCAAAATTCTGTAGTTTCCTTCAGCTTTCAGCAGCTGTTCAGGTCAAAAGTATTCAAAACACTATCTGAACCTCTCTAATTTACTTTGGATTTTAAAATATTTTTCGTCTGAGTTCATAACTGTTCAGTACAATGAAAAAGGTTGAAATGACATCAACACCATGTAATTTCATGCTAACTATTCCATGAATAAAAGGGTGTTCGATTAGGCTATTGTTTTGTGTCACGATTGGATATTTAAATGGGCTACATACTATTGTATTACAGCAAAGTTGGATATTTGAATAGGTAAATGTTTCTTTGGGGCCCAAAGAAGGGAATTTTTTTATTAAGATAAATAGCTCGATAGCATTGAATAGTTTAGAGAAAACATCCCCTCCTCGAGCCTTCGGCCCTTGGAGAGAATGTTTTCTTTAAACTATTCATCACCATCTCGTTATTTATCACTTACATAATAAGTATGTACTATATTTGATGGCAGTTGATTTATAAATTAGATATCATAGTTTTGATATTGTGCATTTCGGAATGTGCTAAATATACATCTATCTCAGGAAATTTAGTTGTAATATTAAGAAGATATTGAATAAGAAAATATTAACCTCATGTTAAATATGATATTGAATATATTGAAACCAAAAGGTTGAAATTTATATTTCAAAATAAACATAACCCCAAATATCCTAGACTCCTACAAGCTACACCAGCGTCACTATTGTCCCAGTAGTTTGAACAAACCGGTCTCCATCGGCTATTAACCAAAACCTCCACTATTCCCTCATCTGCAGAGCTACCATTGACAAGTCTAACTGTACCTGATATACAAATGATGAAAATGTTAATAGATTCACAAAGAGGAATTCAGAATTCTGGAGTGAATAAATCTCACTACTCACTTTTCAAGGTTTGGTAACACAGAACTCCAGCCTCGGAGCTACAACTGGTGGCTATAGATCTTGCACACTTTAACAAGGAATCCTCATTTCCGTTACAAGACATTTGATACAAGAACCAGTTTTCGTTTCGCCGACTTAAAGTCGTCGGCAATGAAACTGAAAAACCTCTACAAAAATATTTTTGTTAATTTTTGTATGGAATAATTTAATATTCGAAGTTATATCAAAGTTACATTCATGCATTTAATTTCGACTTATATGAAATCCCGAAATGTACTTATTTCTAGAATCTGAGAATAGAATTTCCAGTGGGATTACTTTAAATGATAATAATTAGTATGTATAAAATTTGGTTGCAATTGATTTATTAATTAGATAGCATAGTTTTGCTTTTGTGCATTTCGGAATGTGTTAAATATTCATCTATAGTTATAATATAAAGAAGATATTGAATAAGAAAATAATAACCTCATGTTACACGTAAATATAATATTAAATATAATAAAACTATGAGGTTAAATTTTATATTTTACAATCAAACGTTACCCCAAATATCCTAGACTCCTACAAGCTACACCAGCGTCACTATTGTCCCAGTAGGAATTACACACCGGTCTCCATCGGCTATTCACCAAAACCTCCACTCGTCCCTCATCTGCAGAGCTACCATTGACAAGTCTAACTGTACCTGATATACAAATTAAAAGGTGAATACATTCACAAAGAGGAATTCAGAATTCTGGAGTGAATAAATCTCACTACTCACTATTCAAGGTTTTGTAACACAGAACTCCAGCCTCGGAGCTACAACTGGTGGCTATAGATCTTGCACACTTTATTAAGGAATCTTCATTTCCGTTACAATACATTTGATTCAGGAACCAATTTTCTTTCTTCTGATCCCCAATTGCCGGTAATGAAACGGAAAAACCTCTACAAAAAGTAGTTATTAAACTACCTTCTGTATGCAAACAGGTTGGTTAACTTTGTATGAAATGACAGATAATACATCATCAACCTATCCCAAAGGAGGAGATTACATGCAGAATCAGTACATGAACTTCTTCTTTAGTTTAAGCAAAAAACGTAGATGATATGTTATCCTTATTAAAGGGAAATATATATGGAGATTATTCAAGCTCAAAAGTGCATAAAACAATACAAAATAGGAGCAGACCTCCAAAACATCAGATGTGGGATCAGGTGCCATGGAGGAGTGAGCATCCCCTGCCGACCGGTCACACCCGCCTTGTGCTTTTTGTCATGATCGGGAAATAACGGGAAATACCGTCGACAATTCAATTTGTAAATAATGGCCTAACAATTGGTATGAAAACACCAGTCAGCATTGGACTAAATGATAAATGAAACGTAAAAAATTGTGAGTTGGTTTCCTGTTGTATCATTGTTTAAAGTAATTAATCTCATTCACTTTACAGTTCAGATAATATATATTCTATCGCTACATTTTTGAGCATGGAGCCATATTCCTACCTTTGTACTATTCTGAGTAAAATTTTGAACAAATATCAAAAATATATTATTATAAGAATATTTAACATTGAATACTATAATGATATAATATATAGGCGATATTTTCATAAATCATAGTTCTGCCAAAAAGCTAGTCCCTTCTAGATGAAACATATGTAGATGATGAACAGTATTCAAGATGAAAGTCCATAAAACAATACAAAACAGGAGCAGAGCAAACGCCAAATTCCAAAACATCAGAGGTGGGGACAGGTGCAATGGAGTGAGCCTCCCCTACCGACCGGTCACACCCGCTGTGTGCTCCTTGTCATGATCGGGAAATAATGGGGAAATCGTCAATTCAGGGTATAAATAATGGCCTAACAATAAGTATGAAAAACGTCAGTCGGCATTTGACTCAATGATAAATTGTTTTTGCTGACAAGGTCATTGTATCGACCATAGAATTCAAAGTTGTACAATTATAAGGAGGTAAGAAAACTACTTCTGAATCCCTTGATCTATATACTGTATGAAATATATGTAACTAAATTCTTTCTTGAATATTTTTTAAGAGACAAGACAAAAAAACTCTCTTAATGACGACCAAATTATTTAAGGAATTTAAAGCGCTATGAAATTGCATTTGATTTGTGTCTTGCTTGCAATTAATGTTGTAAGTAACATACGATTTTGTTAAAGCAATCAAAATTTACCCCATAAATCCTAGACTTCTACATGCAACAATAGCATCATTACTGCTCCACGCATTGCTGCAAACACGTCGCCATCGGTTATTCACCAAAACATCAACTCGTCCCTCATCTGGAGAACTACCATTTACAATTCTAGCTTTATCTGTAATTTAAATAAAACCCATCTTTCATGATTTTTTGGTTGGTTCTAAGTTGTTATTACAGGTTATTTGGATTATCTCCCTTTACAAAATTAGTTTTATTCTCATCATTTTATATTGTATTTGATAAAAATATATAAAATTGTAAATAACACATTTCAGAATTTCTCAAACAAATTATTAAACTTACAAAAGTGGCATCGCACGACAAACTGTTTTACATAATTTTTATTGAAGGGGGATATGATAGGATTTTCAACGGAAACACATTTAGGACCTCTTAAAAATGAATTTGATATAACGAATTGTCAAATTTGTTATGACGAATTTAATTCGTTATTACAATTTCTTTGAATTCGTTATAACGATTTTAATCAATTAAAACAAATTTGTTGAATTCGTTAAAACAAATTCGAAAAATTATTATAATGTATTAAATTCGTTTAAACGAATTCTAAAATTTGTTATAACGAATTAAATTGGTTTAAACGAATTCTAAAATTTGTAATAACAAATCAAATTCGTTTAAACGAATTCTAAAATTTGCTATAACAAATTAAATTCGTTTAAACGAATTTAACAATTGGGGCATATAGAAAAAAATATATTAATTCAATATAACAATTTGTCGAAATCGTTTTAACGAATTCAATTCGATATAGAAAATTATAGAATTCGTTTAAACGAATTCAATTCGTTAAAACAAGTTTTGGAATTCGTTTAAACGAGTTCAAAAATTCGTTTGAATTGTATAAACACATTTTTGAATTAGCTATAACTGATTCAACAAATTTGTTAGAACAGATTAAATTCATTATAACGAAATCATAGAAATTGTCATAACGAATCAAATTCATTATAACAAATTCGACAATTCGTTATATAGAATTCAAAATATTTCTTATAGGTCCTAAATGGGCTTCCGTAGATATTCTGCTGTTAGAGGGTCTTGGAAAGAAGTAAGCAATTTGATGGAAAACTGGTCTATCAGTATACGTATATACATGAATGAAATACTAGTATGTAGAGCTAAAAAAAAAAAGAATAGAAGAAGGAGCAAAAGGAACTGTAACGCACCATTTTTTATATTGTAACAAATGACATTGACCTCTCTACTGTTAGTACAGTAAAAGCTGCTGGATTCAATGACTGTATGCGAACATAAGAGCAAGGAATCTTCATTTCCGTTACAAGCAATGTTGTTCAACCATACTTCTCCACTGCCTTTTCCGAATATATTGGATGATACTGGAAACCCCCTATAAATTATAACATAAAGAAAAAGATTTTGATCAAATGTCAAAAGTCGGCATGCGATGCATGGGACTTCTTTTTCAATTTTTCAAAATATGTCGAATCTGTTGAACTTAACTAAAAGGAATGTTAAATTTTAATTTTCATTCAGAAATTAAGTACAGAAATTTTACAAATAAAAGTGTTACATACCAAATTTAAAGCATACATACAACTTTTTAATTAATTGGAATGATAATAAATGAAAGGATTCTTCATTATAGAATGAACATAAAAATTTACTGAAGATTTAATATAACAACCCTGAATTGCCAAGACTTCTGCAAGTCACATCAGCGTAATTTTTTTCATATGATGATGAGGAGGATGATACGCAAACACTTCTCCACTGACCATCTATCGACACTTCAACCCGGCCTTCGTGTTCAGAACTACCATTAACCAGTCTAACAATATCTAGATGACCAAAGAATAATGGTATTACTCAAGCATGTCAGATTAACATCAGATATTAAAAAATGTATGAATTACAATATGTACCGTCACTCACCGTTTCCTGAGTTATAACAGACAACTGCAGCATTTCTGCTATCACCACAGTTGCTGGATCCCACAACTGACTGTGTACACTCTAACAAGGAATCCTCATGTCCTCTACAATTAACGCCGTCCAACCATATTTTTGCATTTCCTTTTCCAAACACGGATGAAGTGATGGCCACACCTCTAAAAGTGTATGTTTATAGCGCTTTCAATTAATATAAAATTTTGAAAACATTAATAAATCAACTATCTTAATTAAGCGGTTAGCTTCGCTAACCGCTTTATGGCATGTGTCCGATTTTTATCGACACCGGAAACTTCCATAAGGCGCTACCTATCGTCAACGGAAACTTCAACAAAGCCACTACCTAGTACCTATGATTTGTTTCTAACACATATAACGTATGTTAAATAAAATCAAGACTATCAAAACAACATAATCTTTCGGTTTTTTAATTTTTTTCTGATTTTTTTTTGTCAATGAAATAAATTTATAATTGTTGTATTAAAAAAAGTTTATGTATAGGAGCATTTGGTGTCGAGATTAAATTTCCGTGACATCAGCTGATGGCGATCGGTTCGAAGTCAGCATGAAGTTTAGCTGATAACATTATCAACGCGTTAGATTTAAACTTTAGGAAGAAATGTATAGCGAGAAATATCATATTTGAACCCAATGCTACACGAAAACAAGTAGGCATTTCCGATTTATGTGTTAAATTGAAGCCTGAATCGAACAGGTGGTCAAAATGGCGTTGGACACCTTGTGTATTTATATATAGAGGGGGTAGAATGTTTCGATATTTGGCTAATTTAGAGACTGATAAAAATTCAGGTGCCTGTGATAAATTATAAGGCACCCCTCATGAACAATAAATATTTGACCGAATTATGCTACTTGGCACAGGGAGGACGGGTTAATTACTGGCTAAAGGGGTTGAAGGTTATTAACGACTGCAAAACATCGGAGAATCTCTCGATCGAGTTTCATTTTCCAAAATATTAAGGCATCCCTTTAATTAACTTAACTAATACTAGTACACGAAGAAAGCCTTTATATAAAAATACTGAATACATCTGTAAGTTGTACAGTTATGGATTACTTCCATAATGAAACGTTTGTTTTCTTCTCCTTTTTTTCTCAATTGAAATTATTTAAAAGATGATAAAAGCTTTATTTCCAGGGATAAATTCTGTACTTAGTCTAATTATTACAAACGATTTTAAACGATCACATTTTTATTAAAAAAAAATAATGGGAGCCTGAAAATACTAGAATTAATTTTAAAAAATTGGAGAAAAAAATTTAATCGGCATTCGATCCTTTTCTAAAAATCAGCCGATATAAAATATGCACAGAAAAAAGAGGCTTGAAAAATCTTGACGATAAGCACAAATTGAAAATTATATCTAATGAATGATTATTTTTGAAAGTTTGCTAAATTCCTTTGCAAGGTATAAGTTGTAAAAATACTTTTTAAATTTGAATTTGTCAAAATTGTTAATTATCATTTTGAGCCTTTGAGAAGAAATAAAAATTAAAATACAGATGCTTACAGACATATTGATAGAAATTCGCATACTTGTTTTTAGTAAAAAAAAAACAACAATGTATTGCTTATGCGACATATTGAAGAAAGTGACAATGATACCTAGGTAATTCTTGCAATGGACAATTAAATTGTTTGTTATACACTGACTTTTAGTGAACCTTTGAATTTCTAGAATACTAGTATTGATGGATTAAACAACAACTTTTTTTTCCTTTTCACACGTTTTTTTTTTTTTTTAATTTTTTTTTTACAATATTTCATGAAAATTATTTGCCAAATACTCGGTTTATGTTCGTTTATACATATCGTGCAAGACTCTTTTTTAGACAATTGTCATATACCATTTACTTATTCGAGCATTTAATTGTATGAAAAGTCAATAATGTACATTTCTTAAAACTTTATTATCTTGTTTACTTGTCTTTCTTCCTGTGACAGAAATAGTTCATAATATTAATAAACAGATGTACTCAGTATCTGTATCAAAATACAGAATGAACAGTGATCGGTCTCAAAAGAAAAACGGATCCCTGAAAGTTCCGGTGCCTAGGAGAAGTAAGCATCCCCAATGACAGGTCACACCTGCTGACCCGCAGTGAGCCTACGAAACTGAAGCTCTCTGAAATTAATTAAATCTCTGCTCGTCCATCCGTTTTTCTCATACTAGCCAGCTAAAGATCTATGTACAGTACTCCAAAATCAATTAATCTAAAGAATTTGAATTATCATTTTATTCTATTTTTGAGTTGTTTGCTATAGTAGCCTTTACAGTTACCTAATTTCAGAATCAATAGAGCATGAAAGCCAATTAAATTTGCAACATCAACAAAATTTGTTTTTCGTTCTGAGCACTTTTGGACGCCACCAATGGAGACAATTAGGGAGAAATTTTTGAAATTGAACTTCCTGTCTTTCAAACTGGAAATCTCAGGTTGATATTTTGAAACAAACATTTGTGACATCAGCCTGGGATGTTATTGGTTATACCATTTAGTTAAGTACTACAAAATTCAGTGTGTCTGCTTCTTCGATGATGACACTGGAAAAAGATATGCATGCCTACTTTAATATCATCATTCAAAGCATTTTTTGTTATTGTACACTGTACATATTCGATGAAACCATGCTAACCGCTTTTCAGTACTTTCAGTACTTTGATTTTTATTATGTTGAAGAAGACTTTGTAATCAATATGATATCCAGTATCAATTTAACTTCAAACTATATTTCAAACTTTAAACTATTTTCATGTAAATATTTGCAAAACATAATATACATGTAATGAATAATTCTTATCATCTCAAATTTTACGCATCTCTGGCTATAAAATAAAACAAATGTGAAAATTATTAAGACTATCAACAATCATATCTTATGTATTTTAATTCATAACAGTGATATTGGCTTTGTTTGACTTGTTGAATACATATATACCCATGGTATCCTAGAGATCGACAAGCAACTTTAGCATTTTGATCATCCCAGTCTGTATCACACACAGCTCCCCATACACCGTTGACCGACACCTCTATAAAGCCTTCGTTTGCAGACTTTCCGTTACTCAATCGGATGGATTCTATTGTATGATTTGAAAGAAAATCTGTCTTTATATTCGTTACATATATCAGGCCATCTTTTAAATATTGTATGTTTGCCCTCTCCGACTAAAATCAGCCCGACTGAAAACTTATTTGGAACGCCAGGAAACAATTATTCATTGATAAATATTTAACGTTTGTGGTTGATTTTGATAACCTACTTACCACGTTTTTTATCCTCAGTCGGAAGAGAGCAAGTAAAACACTTTTAAAGATGGCTTCATTTATTTTTTATGACTCATCAATGCTCTTAAAGAAGAAGAGAATTTACTTACGACTTGGTAGAATACATATAGCTCCAGCAACTTCGGAGTGACTGCAACTACTTGTTTCTGAGTATGTACAGTTAGAAAGTCCAGTTTCCTTTCCACTACACTGAACGTCATTTAAATGGATTGTGCCTGTACCTCCTCCAAATACTGAATTTAAAACAACTAGTCCGCGTCTTGTAAAAGAAAGCATAAAAAATAAATAGCATGTATTGATAAACGTTAAAGTTTGTAAATAATAAAATACAAGGAATTTAGCATTATAACTTTTGATTGCAACTTTCAGAGCATAAAAAAGAATATGCTCTACATCATATAACTTTGTTGCTCTGGCTTTGAAAGAACTATTTCCAATATTTGTAGAATTGACCTTGTATGCATTGCAATACGATAATTTTGTAAAATAGCTTTAGTTAGCTAACGCTTATTTTGATACTCTATATAGTCGTTATGCAAAGGGACTATGGATATTAATTATTTGCGGAGAGAATGTTTGTGGGCAATCAAAGTTTAACTCTTGATACAGAATGTTAAAAAAATACTAAACTAACTAAAGTTTATATAAATTGCCAAAATTCTCCTCTTGATAGTCTTGTTTCGTAGACCTATAAGGCTGACTTGCGAATATACCCTGAATCTTGCATAAATATTGGACAGCTGTGGAATTACTCCTTCCTCAAAATTTTCTTTTTATTAATTACCTTTTCGGGTAAATAGAACATCAGATGTTTATTTAGTTTTGCAGAAATATTATTTTCCAATCAATTTATTCTTGCTAATATATCAATAAGAAAAGCAAATAAATATCACCTTATATCCCCATTTATTGGCTAAAAAATCATGGTTATTCTCATATCCGAAAAATTATTTTTAATCAATATTTTCCTCTTCTAAGTATGTCCTATTTCAAGAGAAGAAAATATTCTCTGTAATACATTTAGTTGACTTTCTTTAAAATAAAGCTATTTCAACTTACTCGCTATACCCTAGAGATCTACAAATGACGCTAGCGTCTTTGTAGTCCCAGTTCCTGCCACATATTGTCCCCCATCTATTGTTCTTGTAAACTTCCACTCTACCTTGAAAGTCTTTCTGTTTCGAAAGTCGAACACGGGGTGCTGCAAATTCAAAATGAATAAAAAAAGAAAGAAAATATGAAAACCATCTATCCTTCTGTATTCAATAATCCAGAAGTGAAAAAAGAATAAGATTATATGATATTACAGAAAAAGCGGTTAACAATATTTTCTTTGCTTGTAAGGCTCAAAATATAAAATGTATTTTGGAGGAATTTAATTCTACAAGTAAAATTCCAAACTATATTCATATTTCTTTATCTAAGGAAGAAATTCTTCAAAATCAAAATTAATGTCAATTTTGAATATTTTAATATAATTAATATACAAAATGAATCTGTATGACATGTCAAACGTTGCAATATTAAAATGTTCCATTTGTAGTGTATAATTTCTTTTTGCATTGTAAAGTTTTTCATTTGTATTGTATAATTTTTATTGTATAACTTTCCGTTTGGTTCCATTTTCATATGTATGGTATAGTTTCCATTTGCATTGAAAAAATAATTGAAATTGCATAATTTTACGTTTTAATTCTATATTTTCTATTCGCATTATATATTTAATTAATTTGTTTTATTATTCGTATTCTTTGTATTCCATAATTTGAATCTCCATTTCTTTATTTAAGAGATCAATTTGTTTTACCTTTCATACACATAACACCTGCATCTTCACTATGACTGCAGCCAAGATTTAATTCATCTGTATGTCCGCAATCCAGTAGGGAATTCTCCGTCCCACTGCATCTCACATTAGACATAAGTACTAGACCAGTTCCAGGTCCAAAGTATGCGTTACTGTATGGAATTCTGTTTTGAAATAATTGCTCTATGTATATTTGCACTCCTCCTTGTAATTTACTATATGCATGACTGTATTAACACAACAATAGTTAAATCATTATGTTTATCACATAATGTAATACATAAGGCTACCCTGGTATATACGAGGATTTGTCCCAAAATGTCCAAGAAAATGTTCATAACATTGAAAACATTCAACCAATTTTTACCAAACTTTGCATAGCCATAATTAAGTAAATGTTACCCAAATAGTTATTTTTTCATAGTAACGATATTTTGACGATTCAAAAAAGGGGTACATGAGGTCTGTCAGAGCATGAACAAAATCGAGAATAATATAATATTACATGTCATTAATGTAATATTTGAGATAACCGTTTTAATTAAAATTCTATGCAAAAAAAAATGGTAACACTATAGCACTTTTCTTCTGTTAAAATCTTTCATAACCAATTCATGATTAAAAAGCAAAATCAATGTTTAAAAAAAAAATGGAGAACGCATTGTATAAACAAATTTCACTTCTGTACAATGTATGATTTTTGTATTTCTTTTTCAGTGCTTTTGCCTTGAGAAATCTATACAATCTAAGATTACTTCATTAAACATTATTGAGAATTTCCTGCGATCAAAGGTATTACTATATATATATATATATATATATATATATATATATATATATATATATATATATATAAGAAGCACTAAAAAACCAACAACACAGTATGTCCCAAATGTCGGATCTACCAAGTAGATACACGGTCAGGGATGGAAATTTATATAAAGCACTAAAAATGACCAACGACACGAACAATAAAAATTGTCAAATTTTCGGGACGCCCTGTCCCTTCCTCAGGACAAAGAAAAAAGTTAAAAAGTCATAAGAACAAAG
>PRKT01000319.1:40824-120185 GCA_003671525.1 Saccostrea glomerata
AAACTTTGCAACTGATGAGATAAATGCAGTTGTCAGTATGACAGGACAAATTCCCTAGTATTTTGTAGCTGCGGCCTGTAACAGGGCTGTTAAAACTGTCTGTGTCAGTGCTGTGCTTACAAAGAAGACATCTTCTGTCAGAGCAAGTTTTAAAGCCCCCGTTAGGTAATGGGTTGTCCAGTCTGGTTCTTACTACCATGTCCTTTAGGTTCCTTGGGCGTCTGTATGCAGCCAATGGGGGTTCCTCAAAGACCTCTGCCATTCGTTTGTTTGAATGGAGAATTGGTAGGTTCTTTTGAAGGATACCGCTAAGGTTCTTAAGGACGGGATGGTATGTGGTTACCAGAATGGTTACCATGGAATGTCGCGAGAGCCTGGAGGCATTCATTACGTTTGCCAACACCTTTCATCAATCGATCAAATTTACAGCATTTTTAGTGCTTTATATATATATATAAATATATATATATATATATATAATATATATATATATATATATATATATATATATATATATATATATATATATATATATATATATATATATATATATATATATATATATATATATATATATATATATATATATATATATATATATATATATATATATGGAACAGCGTGTTATATATATAGCCACTTACCCATCTAATCCGAATAGTTGTTTACAAACCACATTTGCATCGTTTAAATCCCAACCATTGTCACACACTGTACCCCAGACTCCATCTTTGTAGACCTCCAACCTTCCTTCTCTTGAAGATTTGCCATTTACAAGTCGAATTTCTATGAATTAATTAATACCTCAGAATTTCGAGCATTAGATAACAAGAAACTTCAACTTCAGATATTTTCTTGTGGAAGGGAATCATGGCATAGAATTTCCGATTTTCAAATATTACAGTTAAACTTTTGTATAGCTATTTTCTTGTAATATGTGAATAATTGAGAAATGAAAAACAGTAGCTGGAATTTAATATAAATTTGATATTAATCATAACAAACTTATATACTCCTCCTTGATCAAAGGTAAGATTTCTTGTGTAAAACTGTGATCTCTTATTGTTAAGCACACACTACCTCTGCGGAAATGATTTGAACAATTTTGAAAATACACACCGTTAGAAATATTCTCCGTTTCTGTCTCAATTTTAAAGAACTTTTTATTTTTGTTTCCCCAAATTCCATTTTGATTTGAGCCACTTGCATGTCCGAAGATCATGATTCGAACAAAATACAATCTAATCAATGTCTGGAAGCTTTCATTTAAAGTTTATATATATTGATTCAATGCTTCTTGAGAGGAAGATTTTTTATAAAGGATTTTTAGTCTTCTTTCTATATATTCATATGCACAAACTCGACTCCTTATTGTGCTTCCCTACCCTGAACCGGGGAACATAATTTATACAAATAAATATCTACAATACGTACTTTCATTGGGTTTCACTATTTCTTTCCCAATGTACCTGTGATTTCAGTGATTTTTTAAAATAAATCGATTATATTTTGGTCTTTTCTTGATAATCCATTATTGAATAGCAGACTTTTGAATAATTCGTTCTAATAATATTTCCTGTAGGAATGAATTATAGTACGAAGTGTGAGAAACGTGACGTCCTTACGATCTCCAATAGGCGCAACCCAGTCCAATATGGCTACACCATCCAAGGCCACACCCTACAGCATGTTAACAACACTAAGTACCTGGGAGTAACCATCAACAGGAAACTGTCTTGGAACACCCATGTAGACAGTGTAACCAAGAAGGCGAATCAGACCTTAGCCTTTCTCAGACGAAACATCAATATGTGTAACAAGGAGACTAAGGAGCAGGCTACAAGACCTATGTCCACCCTACTCTAGTGTACGCATCTACAGTCTGGGATTCCCACACTGCTGGAAACATCAATGTGGTTGAGATGGTACAACGACCTGATTATAGATTTGTGACTGGAATATACCATCGCACAAGTAGCGTATAAACGATGCTGAACGCTCTTTCATGGGAAACCCTGAAAATCCGCAAAACAAGAGCAAAGGGAATCATGCTCTGATACACGCTGGCAGTTGAACCCGAGGCCATACAACAAAGTTTCTCATCCCACATGCCAGATTACAACCCTATCAGTACTCCTTCTTCCCAAGCAGCATCAGGCTTTGGAACATCCCCCCTCCCCCGGCTGCAGTGTCCCAAGTAAACTCGCTTGAAGCCTCCAAGCAGAGCCTGGCAGTTCCTGTAAATTCCTTGTTTTTTATTGTAAATACAGCGCCTTGTGTGTCACGATTGCACCTTTTAAACCATAGTGCGAGTATACTTGAATACCGAGGAATGCATTGACAGTATCTCTGATACAGGGGATTCAAGTTCAAATAAAGGGCCACGCCCTCTTTCAAAGTTTAATAATTTTGAATTAGTGAAAAAGTAATGGCATTTTTTAACAAATCTTCTTCTCAAGAACCACTGGGCCAGGAAAGATGACCTCCTGTGGAATCATCCTTAGGCAATGTATATTAAAGTTTGTTCAAAACATGACCCCCGGGGTAGGGCAGCGCCAAAATGGCCGACCCAAGTTTTACATAGGAATATATAGGAAAAATCTTTAAAAATCTTCTTCTGAAGAACCACTGTGCCAGGAAAGATAAAACTTATTGGGAATCATCCTCAGGTAGTGTGCATTCAAATTTGATCAAATCATGACCCCCGGGGTAAGGGTTGGGCCACAATGGCCGATCAAATTTTTACATAGGAATATATAGGAAAAGTCTAAAAATCTTTTTCTCAAGAACCATGGGACAGGAAAGATGAAACTCATGTGGAATCATCCTCAGATAGTGTACATTCAAGTTTGTTCAAATCATGACCCCCGGGAAAGGGTGAGGCCACAAAAGCCGATCAAAGTTTTACATAGGAATATATAGGAAAAATATTTAAAAATCTTCTTCTCAAGATCCATAGAGACAGGAAATATAAAACTCATGTTAAATCATCCTCAGGTAGTGTACATTCAAGTTTGTTCGAATCATGGCTCCCGAGGGTAGGTTTGGGCCACAATGGCCGATCAAAGTTTTACATAGGAATATATAGGAAACTCTTAAAAAATCTTCTTCTCAAGAACCACTGGGACAGAGAAGACTCAGATAGTGTACATTCAAGTTTGTTCAAATCATGGCCCCCGGAGGTAGGGTGGGGCCACAATGGCCAATCAAAGTTTTATGTAGGAAGATATATAGGGAAATCTTTTTTTAAAAATTCTTCTCAAGTACTGCAAAGCCATGATTAGTTATATTTTTATGGAATCATCCTCAGATAATGAAGATTTTAGTTTGTTCAAATCATAACCCTCCAGGGACAGGATGGGACCACAATGGGGATCCAAGTTTAACATTGAAATATATTATTAAAAATATTTTTCTAAAGAATAGTAAAGTCATGTTTATTGATATTTATATGGATGCATCCTCAGGTAGTATAGAATTAAATTTGTTCAAATCATAACCTCCAAGGGTAGTGAAGGGTCTCGATGGTGGATCAAAGTTTTACATAGTAAAATATAGGGAAAATCTCAATAACAGAAAGCTATGTTAAGTCATATTGACATGTAAGCATCCTCATGCATTGAAGATTTAAATTTGTTCAAATCATAAGTACCCTTTGGGGTAGGGAGGGAAACAATGGGGAATCGAATTCAAATTATAACAAAGTAATATATACAATGTACAAACAGAATGTTTTTAAAACATCTATAAAAATCTTTTTCTCAATAAGTTGTATGCATTTATATTATCAAATAGTATTAGAATTCAAGCCAACCCCACCCCCCTCAGAAAACTTTTGTATTCTGATCTGATTATTTCTGCGAATTCCTAGCTGATGTAGTCAGATGAGCGATGTGGCCCCTGGGCCTCTTGTGTTTATTTAAAATCATAATTAAATGATAAGAAATGAATATAATTTTTTTTCATTTGATCGATGTATGAGTTATAAAAGAAAAAATTGGACGGAAAACTTTTTCATCAATGCGCATTGATGAAATTTTCCGTCCAATTTTTCTTTCATACATCGATCAAAGGAAAACATATTACGTTTATTTCTTAAATCAAAAAAGTTTCCAAGCAAATAAGCAGAGTTATATGGTTTCGTTCTATATAATGGTCATCAAAGTCTCCTGTTATATCTACCACTGTGAACATACAGTTCATGTATATCAGGTACATGTATTTTAATTACTGATTTTGTTTTTGTGCCTGAAGATGAATTTCTCAATTAGTAACTGGCTCGTTCTTTGTCTAATGAGCAGGCTGTAACAAATCAAACTTTAATAACGAAGCATTATACTAGTATGTGATTGTGTTAATGTTTTTAATGTTTCAGTAATGCTAATATTATTATTAATTTACAAGTTAGAATTTACAGTAGGATTCATTATACATTCATGAGAGAAAACTGACTTAATTCCTTTTTTTTTAATGTTAAATATTTTTCTCAAAATGTTGAAAATCTAGAAGCTTTTTGTGTATCTAAGAGTCAATGTTTACATCCTTACGAAAGCACTTTACATAAACAGAATTTTTTTCTAAAATAATACACATCTTGTATAACCAGTTAATATTTAATCACCTGACTTACTGGTTAAATACTCACTCGGTTTTAAACTCCCTGCTTCCACTTGTTTCTGCAAACTCTCGATTAAACGCTGTTGTTCTAGAATTTGTTGTTTCATAATCTTGATCTCTGCATTGTGGGCTCTAACCATCGCACTCAGTCCTCTTACAGAGAAAGAGCTTTTAGAGGTAGTACTTTGATTTTCAACTGCCACAATTGATAATACAAACACCAGTAGTTTACATATATCCATGGTGCTGCAAACACAATGGGAACATTAAGAGGGGTTTTTTGCCTTTATTGCTGGGAAGGACAAGTACAAAAAATTTCTAATACGAAGGTTCGTGGAAGATTTCAATCCTCTTTATATTAATCACCAGAAATTTAAAATAAGCACACTATAATATGTAAAAAATATTTGTTTTGTTGATGTGTGAAGTTTCAATCCATTCGATTTAACATAAATTAATCTACTTCATTTTAAAATCAACATACTTTGTACCCGCGGAGCACAGTTCACGGCAATGTAACGTCAAAACATAGCGTCAAGAATTTCTTAAGAAAAAGGTATCATTTTAGCTCACCTCAGCCGAAGGCTCAAGTGAGCTTTTCTGATCAAAATTTGTCTGTTGTCGTCGTTGTCGTCGTTGTCGTCGTTAACTTTCCACATTTTCTACTCCTTCTCAAGAACCACTGGGCCAATTTCAACCAAACTTGGCACAAAGTATTCTTAGGTATAGTGAATTCAAGTTTGTTAAAATGAAGGGCCACACCCTCTTCCAAGGGGAGATAATTGTGATATAGTGAAATAGTAATGGCATTATTAAAAAATCTTCTTCTCAAGAACCACTTGGCCAGGAAAGATGAAACTCATGTGGAAGCATCGTCAGGTAGTGTAAATTCAAGTTTGTTCAAATCATGACCCCCGGGGAAGGGTGAGGACACAATGGCCGATCAAAGTTTTACATAGGAATATATAGGGAAAAAGCTTTAGAAATCTTCTTCTCGAGAACCAATGGGCCAAGAAAGATGACACTCATTTGGAAGCATTCTCAGGTAGTGTTAGATTCAAGTTTGTTCAAATCATGACCCCAGGGGGTAGGGCGGGGCCACAATGGCCGATCAAAGTTTTATTTGGGAATATATATGGAAAATCTTTAAAAATCTTCTTCTCAAGAACCACTTGGCCAGGAGAGATGAAAATCATGTGGAAGCATCCTCAGGTAGTGTAGATTCAGGTTTGTTCAAATCATGACCCTCGGGGTAGGGCAGGGCCACAATGGATGATCAAAGTTTTACATAGGAATATATAGGAAAAATCTTTATAAAATCGTCTTCACAAGTTCTTCAAAGCTATGATTAGTGATAGCATAGGAACAGAATGTTTTTTAAAAATCTTTTTATCAAGAACAGTAAAATCATATGGTGCATTAATATGATGGCATTCTAAAGTAGTATTAAATTCAAGCCCCCCCCCCCCTTCAGTAAACTTTTCAGTTCTGATCTGATTTGTATTTTTCCTAGATGTTTTGCTCAGGTGAGCGATGTGGCCCCTGGGCCTCTTGTAAAAGTTTTATTGGGATGTAAAACGGGTCGGCACATGATCAAATCTTCCATTAAGTCTTTCGGGCTTTATGGGATTTGATCACGTGACCAACCCGTTTTACATCCCAATAAAACTCAAAAAATGATACCTTATTACTTATATTTACATTTGTGACTTCTTCATACTTTAAATTTGCCTGATTGTGACTTTTAACGTGTGAAATGAATTTTTTTAAACCCAACGGCATGTATGTAATCCACTGAACTCGCGTCGACCCTTTATGACTGAGAAATTACGTCGAACGTTTATCCATACGCACATCTATGACCTCTTGACCCCGTACCTGTATTTATAAAGTTATAAATACGCTTGCTTTCAGTAGTGTTATATAAAGGAAACCATTTGCAAATGTAAATATCAAAAAATACTTCCTATACATTTAACACAGTATAATACAATGCCAATTCAATAAATCCTTTTTCTAATACTTGACGCCAATTTTCTAAGAACTGCTCACGTTGTATAATTTCCTTAGTTAAGGTTTTAATTTCTTTATAACATAACCCTGTTTTCACAGGATAAGCAACTCTGAAACGCCTATGCCTTTTCTTGACGTTCAAACTTTTTAAAGTTTTGTTTAGAATTATACAGTTAAACCGTTTCTTCACAGATCATCCTCATCCGATACAGAGTCTCTGTCACTCAAATACTGTCTGTATTATTTGTACACACATGCACAACTTGCTTCTGACATATTTTCTTGAATCCTCAAACATATTTAGAGTGTTTTCAAGTTTTTTTTCCAGAGTAAAACACAAAATTGCATCGTTATCCCTGCTCGTTTATCGTTATCGTTTTGACGTTTTAAATAAGGACTACCTATCTTCTCAAGTTGATTTCTTTTAACAAAGCAAAATATTAAACCTTAATTTGGTACACGAATCGATGTAACGATTCTTATTTCAATATCTCTGTTGTTTTTCGATTTTCTTCCATTTTACAGAGAATGTGACAACAGATATTATTATCCTTCAGAATTATACAGTCAATCTGATTGATTAAGAGCAGGTCACGTGCAGGGAGACAAGTCGTGATGTCTCCCTCACGCGCAGGGTGACAACTGTTAACTCCATTCAGATGACAATGAAATAGCGTAAGCGAACATGCAGGGTTACAACTGTGTTGTCGCCCTGTGAATAAAACTACAGTGGTTTAAGCGAGATAACTCCTATTTATAAGTACAATGGATAAATATGCGGGATCAGTAAACAAAAAATTCTAAAAATGACGTCAAAGTTGTGCAGAAGGATAAAACGTACGCTCAACTAGGACCTCGGTCCCCAGCAAATAGTTCGAAATTTTGCGTAGTAATAAAACATTTTAGGAACTCTTCAGGAATTAAAGGTAAAACAGTAAATTCATTGATATCAATACGGAGACGTCAGGTCACCTTTTATTTTAAATGAATTTTATATGATAGACAGTTTTCTTTGCCTTACTCCAAAATAATAATATTTATAACTTTATACAGATCTACTTTCTAATATGTATATTAGCAGAAACGTGAAAGTAATCAGGGGGAACAGAGGTAACCTTATATTATAATGTACATCAGTAGGGAGACCAGTGGTCACCTTTCCCTACTATTATATTGTACATAATTAGATGGATCATAGGTCACCTTACATTTTAAATTAATAGAGGGCCAAAAGTAACCTTTTATTGAACAGCATAAGGGGGACCAAAGGACACCTTATACTGTATGTCATTAGGGGGATCATAGGACATCTTATATTATACATCAGTAGGGGGACCAGAGGACACCTTATATTGTACATCGGAAGAAGGACCAGTGGTAACCTTACATTGTACAGTGCTTCAGTAGGGGACTAGAGGTCAACTTATATTGCACATTAGTAGGGGGACCAGAGGTCATCTTATATTGTACATCAGTAGGGGGATCAGAGGACACCTTATATTGTTCATCAATAAGGAGACCAGAGATCACCTTATATTGTACATCAAATAGGGAGACCAGAGGTCACCTTATATTATACATCAGTAAAGAGACCAGAGGTCACCTTATATCCCTTACATAAGCAGGGGGCCACAGATCACCTTATACATGTATTGTACATTCAGTAGGGGGACGAGAGGTCACCTCATGTTGTTCATCACTAAGGGGGCCCAGAGGTCATCTTATATAGTACATTAGTAGGGGACCAGAGGTCATATTATATTGTTCATTAGCAGGGGGACCAGAGGACACCTTATATTGTACATCAATAAGGAGACCAGAGATCACCTTATATTGTACATCAATAAGGAGACTAGATGTCACCTTATATTGAACATCAATAAAAAGACCAGAGGGCACCTTACATTGAACAACACTAAGGAGACCAAAGGTCACCTTATATTCTACATCAGTAGGGGACCAGAGGTCACTTTATATTCTACAGTACATCAGTAGGGGACCAGAGGTCACATTATATTCTACAGTACATCAGTAGGAGACCAGAGGTCACTTTATATTCTACAGTACATTAGTAGGGGACCAGAGGTCACCTTATATTCTACAGTACATCAGGAGGGGGACCAGACGTCACTTTATATTGCACATCAGTAGGGGGGACCAGTGGTCACCTTACATTGAACAATACTTAAGAAGTGGAACAGAGGTCACCTTATATTGTACATCAGTAGGGGGACCAGATGTAATATTATATTGAACATCAGTAGGGGGACCGGAGGACACCTTATATTGTACAGTACATCAGTAAGTGGACCAGAGGTCACCTTATATTGTACAGTATAATCAGTAAGTGGACCAGAGGTTACCTCATATTGTACGGTACATCAGTAAGGGGACCAGAAGTACATGTAACCTTATATCGTATATCAGTAGGGGGACAAGAAGTCACCTTATCTGTAGAACTACTTTTTTCGTGTGGTATTAATTAACGCTATGTACACCGTAACTTATTTTCCGCGGAAATCTGTCCGAGCGTACTTGATATAAAAACTATAATGCATATAGTGACAGTCTAAGAAATTCGCGTTATTTTCTACCCACGGATTAAACAGAAATTGAGATTTTGTGGAAATATGACCCCGTGGAAAAAAGTACTTCTACAAAATTGTACATAAGTAGGGTTACCAGTTGTCACCTTATATTGAACAGTACATCAGTAGGGAACCAGAGGTCACCTTATATTGTACAGTACATCTGTAGGGGAAAAGAGGTCACCATAATATTGTACAGTACATCAGTAGGGAGCCAGGGGTTACCTTATATTGTACGTTAGTATGGGGGCTAGAGGTCACCTTGTACATATACGATGGCTGTTCAGGAAATTATGTCCTCGGTGCTCGGAAAGAAACAAAAGTCGCTTTCAATAATTTAGTCATAATGATTTAGCCTAATATTATCTTTTAATTAAAACACATGTCCGTAACATTTTTAATCCAATTTCTGTATGTTCTTAGAACTCTTTTTTGGGGTATGACCCTTTGTATACTGGATTTTGGCAGATCCTTTGATTTCCTGGACTTGTTTCTTCTTTCTGAAAGGTTTTTTTTTTAAGTTTGGAAAATGAAACAAGTCAATAGGCGAAATATCTGGCGAATATTGTTAATGTGAAAGAACATTAACTTTCTTTTTACCCCCAAGGCTCTTTTACACTTCAGGGCGCGTGGGTTTGGACGCATGAAAAACTCTAATGTAGTGGATTTCTGATTCCCATTAACCTTTTCATTTCTTTTTGCATAAAATTACTTTCTAGATTCCTCCAGCAATTTTACTGCCTCTCCGAATACGAATGTGAACAACAAGACCACTAATATCTAAGAAAATTGCATACAAATTTGTATTTTTGCTCTTGCAATTCTCTGCTCTTCTCAGACCTTTCCTGTTTTTGGCAAGTACATCTAATTGTAAATTTTGTTTTGAGGGTTTTAAGCAATAGATTCAAGTTTCATTATCTGTTTGATATCCAAACAAAAGTGGATATCTTCAATTACTGATATTTTGAATAATTGTAAAAATATTCTCACACGCAGTCGTTTTCACTCTTTTTTTTAACATAGGGTGCCTTTTGAGTACTACGATTTTTTGACTGTCAAACATTTCTTTAAATCAGTGTGAACTACTCCCGAAATGATGTTTATCAAATTTGTTATGTGTCGTATATAGTCAATTATACACCATCAGTGATCATTTGTTGAAATTTGGCAAATAGTACATAAATTGTTGATTTTTTTTGTTTGCAAGGACGGTATCCATTTTTGATGCTCATGATATAATTTTTTATCATTGAAATCCACCTGCTAAATTGTCTATAAAACAGGCATTGATTGCTGTAATTTTACATATTTCAGTGAGTATTTCGGGATTCTTAGCAAGTTTTACAGCATCTTTAATGAACGGTTTAATTTCACTTTTGTTTACTGATTCTTTACCATTCATATTTAATGCAGTGTCTCGAATACCCTTGTTTTCCAGCTTCTCACAATAAAACCATGTGATGTCATATAAACTATCATTAATTCATTTAAAATTTCAATAATGAGAGAAAGTCAAGCTTAATGCAATATGATATCTGTATTGTATGTCATAGAATTCAGGACATTATTTATTGAACAGCCTTCGTAATTTTTACATCAGTAGGGGGACCAGAGGTCACCTTATATTGTACATCATATAAACTAACGATCACACTATTTTGAACAACAATGAAGAAACCGGAAGACACTTTACATTCTACATCAATAAGAAGAGCAGTGGTAATCTAATATTGTCAACAGGGAGACCAGAAGACACCTAATATTTTACATAAATATTGAGACAAAAGGACTACTTATTTCGTCACCTGAATTAACTCAAGAGACTTATTGCTATCTATTTTTTCTGGCGTCGTGCGCTGTGCATTGTTCGTTAACATTCGAATATTTCAGCTTTTCTCTGCAATTCCTCAACCATTTACAAACAATTTTGGCAAAAAGCATCTATGGTTGAAGGGGATTTTTTTTAATCATGGTCCCTGCCCTCCATCCCCTAGATAGGACGAACTTACTACAATTGATATTTTTAAAAATTTTGTTTACTCGTGACATCAAGCCGTCCAACTGTTGGTATGATTATTATAAGCATTGACTCTTCTACCAAAATAGTGAAATTCATTGTCCCAGGGTCAGGGGCCCTGGGGTTAGGACAGGGCTATAAAAATTTACATCGTAAAATACATTTATTCTTTGAAAATCTTTTCCTCTGCCCCTGGATATTAAAAAACTAGCTGCATGCATAGATATCATGAGGAAGGATATTCTCATCAAAGTTTTGAAATTCGTGACCCAAAGGTCAGGGATTCTGGTGCTACAGTGGGGCTATATAAATTGTAAAGTTGAAATTCATTAATTCTTCACAAAATCTTCCTCTCTGCACCTGGATATTAATTAAACTAACTACATATAGTTATGATAAGCAAGGGAGCCTCTTCGAGAATTATAAATGTCAAGGCCCCTGGCTCATTGGTGCCATTGAGGGATGGGGACTCTAATTAAATACTTTAATTGAATTAATGCCTTGAAATTTGTTCTTTGGTATACATCAAATTTTTTTATGAACAAGGGTGCCTTTTCCAAAATTGCGAAATGTATGACCCCAGGATGAGGGTTTTTGTGGTCAATGGGCACTACTAATCATTGCCAATTATTACTGATTATTTGAAATGCACTTTTTGTTTCCCTCCCGGTAGGTATCAAGTCGCCAAACTAAGCATGCTAAGTACTAGTATATAGTTATGATGAGCAATGGTGTTTTTTCACAATTGCGAATGTCATGGCATCTGGTTCAAAGCGCAAACCAAATTCTACTGTTTTAAAGTTTTTACATGATGTTCAGATGACCTATAAGACCCATAGGCCTCTTGTCGTGTTCTTATAAGAGAACCTCTAGTATCCCGTTAATATACATTTTATCTGTAACCTCTGGTCCGCCCTTATTCTTCTTTTTATGTGTCTTTTGGTTAAGAAGGGTCTAGAATCGTTGATGCCTTTTCTCTGCATTCCTATCAATTTTATTTTATATCTGGTTTCATTAAAAAATTTACAAAAAAGTGGACCACTGGTCTTCCTATTTATGCACAACACAAAGTGACCTCTGGCCTCCCTTGTGTTGTAAAATATAAAGTGTCCTTAGGTCCCTATAATGATCTACACCAAAGGGTGAACCCCTATTGATGTACACAATAATTTGACGTCTAGTCTTGTACAGTAAAAGGTGACCTCTGGTCCCCTTTGTGTTGTACAATATAAAGGTGACCTTTAGTCTCCATGATTAAATAAAATATAAGATGAACTTTGATCAACCTATAGATGTACAATATTAGTTTACCTCTGGTCCACCTATTGACGAACGTAAAAACTGACCTGAAAGCTCTGCCCCCCCCCCCTCCACTGATGTACAATATAAAATGACCTCTAATCCCCTACTGATGTACATTATAATGTGACCTCTGGTCTCCCTACTGATGTAAAGTGCAATATAAGGTATCCTCTGATCTCCCTACTGATGTACAGTACAATATAAGGTGACCTCTGATCCCCTTACTGATGTACAATATAAGGTGACCTCTGGTCCCCTTCCTGATGTACACTATAAGGTGACCCCTGGTCCCCCTACTGATGTACAATATAATGTGACTCCTGGTCCCCCTACTGATGTACAATATAAGGTGTCCTCTGGTCCCGCTGCTGATGTACAATATAAGATAACCTCTGGTCCCCCTACTGATATACAATATAAGGTGATCTCTCTGTCCCCTACTGATATACAATATATGGTGACCTCTGGTCCCCCCAATAGTATAGTGCAATATAAGGTTTCTTCTGGTCCCTCTACTGATGAACAGTAAAATACCAGGTGTCCTAGTCCCCCTCCTGATGTACAATATAAGGTGACCCCTAATCCCCCTACTGATGTACAATATAAGGAGACCTCTGTTCTCCCTACTTATGTATAACATAAGGTGACCTCTGGTCTCCCTACTGATGTACAATATAAGTTGACCACTGGCCCTTCTACTGATGTACAATATAAGGTGAGCTCTGGTCTCCCTACTGATGTACAATATAAGGTGACCACTGGTCCCCCTACTGATGTACTATATGAGATGACCCCTGGTCTCCCTACAGATGTACAATATAAGGTGACCACTAGTCCCCCTACTGATGTACAATATAAGGTGTCCTCTGGTCTCCCTACTGATGTGCAATATAAGCTGTCCTTTGGTCCTCCTACTGATGTACAATATAAGGTGAACTCTGGTCCCCCTACTGATGTACAATATGAGATAACCTCTGGTCCCCCTACTGATATACAATATAAGGTGATCTCTGGTCCCCCTACTGATATACAATATAAAATGATCTTTTGTCCCCCTACTGATATACAATATAAGCTGACCTCTGGTCCCCCTGCTTATGTACATTATAATGTGTCCTCTGGTTCCTCTACTGATGTTAAAAATAAGGTGACCTCTGGTACCCCTAATGAGATACAAAATAAGGTGACCCCTGGTCCCCCTACTGATGTACAATATAGGGTGACTACTGGTCTCCCTACTAATGTACAATGTAAGATGTCCTCTGGTCCCCCTACTGATGTTCAATATAAGGTGTCTTCTGATCCCACTACTGATGTACAATATACTAGTACGGTGACCACTGGTCCCTCTGCTTATGAACAATATAAGATGACCCCTGATCCCCCTACTTATGTACAATATAATATGACCTCTTGTCCCACTAGTAATCTCCCCTACTGATGTGCGATATAAGGTGTACTCTGGTCCCCCTACTGATGTACAATATATGGTGACCTTTGGTCTCCCTATTTGATGTACAATATAAGGTGACCACTGGTCCCTCTACTGATGTACAATATAAGATGACCCCTGGTCTCCCTACAGATGTACAATATTAGGTGACCTCTAGTCTCCCTACTGATGTACAATATAAGGTGACCTCTGGTCTCCTTATAGTTGTACAATTAAGGTGACCTCCTCTGATCCCCCTACTGATGTACTATAAAAGGTGATCTCTGGTCCCCCTACTGATGTACAAAATAAGGTGGCCTCTGGTCCCCCATTTGATGTAGAACAGAAGATGACATCTCGTTTCCCTTTTGATGTACAATTAGTCCGAAATATCTGACGTTTTCCAGGGGTTTTTTTATGACTTTGATATTTTATGTTCCAGGAAAACGTCAGAACCGGCGCCATTACGAAAAGTGGGAAATCGCCGCCTCCAACCTGAGGCGGCATTCTAGAGTTGATTTTAGATACTTGCTAGCCGAATTAAATTTCAAAATCACATGCTCTAAATTGAACAATACTTTGAGTACTTACCAATATTGTTTCTATGGTCCTATTATAAAATATGCGATCCGTTGAAAACATTAAAATCAGACTGATGAGATTTTTTCACATTTCCTGCATTGTAAAATCTTGCAAGTCCTATAACGAAATGTGGAGTGATATTTTCTTTTCATTAATATTGGTGAGTGCTTTAGGCATTGTGGTTCCGATAAATTCTGATTTCGCTATCAAGTTCCGTTCAAAGTGTTTAAAATCAACTCCGGTTGAAGACGGCGAAAATTCAAGTTTTCTTAATGGCGCCGGTTCTGACGTTTTCCTGGCACGTAAAATATCAAAATCGTCAAAAAGCCTGGAAAACGTCAGATATTTCGGACTAATGTACAATATAAGGTGACCTATGGTCGCCCGAAAGATGTACAATATAAAGTGACCTCTGGTCGCCCGAAAGATGTACAATATAAAGTGACCCCTGGTCCTCTGGTCTTATTTACTTTTTGTTACCTCTGGTATCCATAAAAAGATTATGGGAACAAGCGGATTGTACATCAATAGGATTTCATTCTTCACAAAGTGTAGTATATGAATAAGACAAAGGTAATCTTATGTTGTACATTATTACGATGTGAAAGTTGTAAGTAGGCAATAATTAAAAATCATGGTATATGTAGAATTATTTTTTAAATCCTCTCAAAAAAAAGGTGCGATCTTAATTTTTTGACAGGGAAAAAGTGCACAATTTCTTCGAATTCTCTAAATGTATGCAATTGGAAGTATTAGTCAACTTGCTTGTCTTCAAATACAGTAAATGTATCCCAAAAGTTATTAACAATTTGTGCATTTTTTAAAGTTTTATTTCTTTTTTTAATGTAGTTTGGATTGGTTAATGAATTTGCTGTGTAAATTCCAGGGAAAGGGGAGGAGAACTCCACTTCGCAATACAGGGGGTACATCTTATTTTAAGAGAAATAAATCAGGGTTTTTTTTAAAAAGTGTTAAAGTGATGCGGTCGCCTATTGAAGCATATGACCTCATAAGGAAGACAAAGGAGACATTAAATAATTTATTAACAAATAATTATTCCATTATGCTGAAGGATTGGTGAAAAGTCCGAGCGAAATGAAAAGGTAGGGGGTGGTAGGGGACAAGATCTTTATCCTTTCCCTACTTGTTAGAGATCTGCGAGAGTCGCTTACTATTAGTAAGGGGATCAGAGGTTAGGCACTGTGTTATATAGATACTATAACCTTACATAGAGTATAAAATACAAGGGGGAGACCATTGGTCACCAAACATAATACAAAATTGTTAAACTCTTATATATCATATATCTTATGATATTGCAGTAAATGTTGCTCAGCACCCCCCCCCCCCCCCCCCCCCCCCCCCCCCCCCCGGCCCCCCGCCCTCTTTCTTTTCTAATACCCATTAGATGGTAATTCCTTTGACAAAAATAAATTTCTGGTTTTTTTTTACATTGTAAAGGCTTCACTGTTTACGATTTATTCTTTTTTCACTTTTCGTATGCAATGCACTACATTTTGAAGCGGAGTAAACAGGCCCGATAGTCGTGAACTGAGCAGGAGACCTAAGGTCCTAATTGACTGCCAAAGTTGTCTGTTGACATATTTTGAAAGTATGGAATCGGAGCAGAGTAGAAGAAAATAAGAGGTTTGTTTACTATTTTCTACTCTGTCTAATTGATCATGGCACTTTCTTCAGAATAATAAAACTATTATGGACTGTTTAGAAGGGAGACTGCAAGCGCCCTCGGGTGACAACCCTACTCAGACCTGATATTTGTTTATGTCTCCCTTCTAAACAGTCCATAATTGTATATTATTTAGAGCATTATCTGTAACGTACTATAAATTTTGACCTGCTCCGCGGTTTTGCATTTATAAAGCTAGATAAGTTTTGAATAAATCGCAATATTTTGAGAAAATTCCCAAAGCAAATTGTACTGCAGATCTATATGACGCCATTAGTCATTTTATAAAAGATAAAAATATGCCTACTGCATAAAATAAGAAATGTTCTGAGGTAAAATTTTCACAGAATGCTTTCTAAATGTACACATTTGAAAATTTCAAAAGCTTATAGCACAACTTCAAGACATTACCATTCATTTTCCAAAATATGAATTATCTACTACTAGTATATCAAATATCTGGCCCCAGGATGATGAAACATCTTAAGCTTTTAAAATTCAAAATATTCATGTTGTACTAGAATTTTGATTTCGTCAAATACTTAAAAATGAAATAGTTATATAATATTGCTTTACAAAAGTGTTGTTATATGCAAAATTAGAGATCCGTTCAATAATTTATGAACATTTTAAAGGCGATTATGTATTTGACTTAAGTCTAAGACTTCTGTTTAATGATCCTGGGATCAGAACACTTCGTCAAACACGGTCTTGGAAGAAAGCCATGTTTTTCGACCTTTATTGTCCCCTAAGTCGATTATAAAAATTATTAAATCTTACCAAACATCTTAAGAACAACACTGATTATATTTTTCAAAAGGATGATTTGAAAACTGCGTAAAATACAGAAGCATTTATGGAAACCAAGAATTTTTTTAATGAGGTTTTTGACCCCCCCCCCCCCCCCCCCCCCCCTTCCTCCATCTCCGGTTAAATTGAAAATTCCAACTCCTTAACCTTATTAAACATTTTAAAATCTTTTTATGTTTTAGTTTATGGCTATAATCTTGAGTCATAAAAATTAAATTGAAAATATGGCAGAAACACTAAAATGGTCTCTAAAATATCGTTATTTTCTAGCATTTTTTAGAATCAAGATGGAAATAAAAAAGCACATCTTCTGTTAATAACTAGAGTTTAAGGCATCCTGATTTCTACTAACCGACTTATAAGAATCGTTCTATCTGCTACACGAGAAAATTCTTTAAACTAAAAAGCCCCATGATGTCTACTTCAAAGAAGCTCTTCAACATACTTTTAAAACATGTACGTAATTGGGAGTTGAACTATGTTCAATCTCCCATGGTCATCACGTATTCAACATGCGCAGTAATTTGTGTTGATTATATAGAGCCGAAAGCGAGGCTACTGTGTCGGCTGATTTACTCCGATGATATTCAACAGAAAACATGCATAAACATCCGCCACAAATAGTTCATGTCATTTTCTCCTGAATTGATCTAATTTTCATAATTTGAAATGTAAGTAAATGTAATGATGATAAAGTAATCTTATTTTGAATATTAGATTTCGTTCAAAGTAAAATTAAATTATAAAGAACCTCAAAAGTTTTTCGTAATGGAACTCATTTTTTGTGTGGCGTCATACACTGAAAAAGATACGATCGACAACTCTACATACTAACGGCAAGCGGTATAGTCGTCCTGACGCCCGACGGTCCCGGATTTTTAGCAATTTCATTTTTTACCGGTGCACGGAATTTATTCAAACTTTTCATGAACATTTTTTTTGTTTAAATGAATTCATTAATGCATAAAACTTAAGGAAACATGCGTATTTATTACTAAATCAGCAGTATCACCTGCCAAAAGCGGTAAATCTAGTAGTCTGTTATAAATGTTAAAACCAAAAAACGGACACTGATGTTTTCTTAAAATCATTTCGTAAAAACAAAATGAAGGGTTTTTTTTAAATAAAAGGAAAACTTCATTTACATACCAGATAACTCGTACGCACACAAACTCTCACATATACCACTGTTTTTATGTTTGGTCATTTGTTTTTTTTAAACTTGGTATTGCTTTTTTCTTCACAATAAAAAAAACTAGTGCTAATTGTAACGGGGACCGTTACAGATGTTCCCCAAACGCTCCCCAACTCCCTTTTGGTGCCATATTCCCTGTAAGCATCATTAAATAAGACAAACGCTATGCATTTGAAAATTTAACAACGTTTACCCAGAAGTGTACCAAGTTCATTCAAAATTTAGTATTGCACGCGTGCACATGTGAATACATGTGCGTAATGACCATATCATCTTGTCTACACAATCTATATAATTTAATATACTAAATATAAAAGTATTTAATCCAAAAGTTCTTTAAAATACGCTCATTCAAGAGTATTTTTGATTTTACTCATTTCAAGTGTACGCGCGTGCTTATATGATCATGGTGACCATACCTTCTTGTTGGAGTCCATTAAATCTATCTATATTCTAAATCCCACCCCATTTGGTTGAACACCAAGGGAGTTATAGCTGTCTAAAGTTTAAGCCAATCAGATTGCAGCACACGTACACACATGTTTATGCATGTGCATGGTGACCATACCTTCTTGTAGAAGTCCATTATATCTATCTATGATCCAAATCCCATCTTGTTTGGTTGAAAACCAAGGGAGATATAGCTATTTAAAGTTTGAACCAATCAGATTGAGCGCACGTGCATGCACGTGTTCTCATGAAAATTGAGTTATAGCTGTCTAAAGTTTAATCCAATCAGATTGCAGCACACGTACACACATGTTAATGCATGTGCATGGTGACCATACCTTCTTGTAGAAGTCCATTATATCTATCTATGATCCAAATCCCATCATGTTTGGTTGAAAACCAAGGGAGATATAGCTATTTAAAATTTGAGCCAATCAGATTGCAGTGCATGTGCATGCACGTGTTCTCATGAAAATTGCTATATATCATGTTGTAGAATATCCTTATGCATGACAAAGTTCAAAATTTCAAAGGATTTTGTCAAAAGACAAGAAAGATATTGAGACTTTTGTTTCAGCCAATCAGAGGGAAGCGCACGTGCATGCGCGTGAGATCTTGCTATTTTGACCATGTCATATTGTCTAAGTTACTAATATATCCTAATATTATGAGTTTCAAAGTATTTCATCAAAAATGTAAAAAGTTATGCTTATATTCATTATATTGATCATTTCTTGTGTTGCACGTGCGCGCTCTTGCAAGCACGTGTGTGCAAAATGACCTTTGTTCCACAAATCTACATAACATGTCTACTGACCCTAAAAACATTTCACCTTAGTCGGATGTGTAGTTTACGAGATCATTCGCGGACAAAAAAGTGCCCAGGAAGAAGAAAAATAATAATAATAAGAAACAGAGTAAAAACAATATGTTCCCAAACTTCGTTTGGGGAACATAATAATAAGTTCTGACGTACTCCATGTATAATGTTCGTGTTATTGAAATACATTTATATTTACAGGGAAGTTTAATATAACAACCTGTTAGCTCTTAAAAGGATGCTGTGTTAAAATCCACATTTTATCAACATTAATATTATTCCTGCGAAACTGAAATTTTCCTAACACATGGGTAAAGGTGCCAAGGAAAAATATCTTACAAATTTGAAGACTGTGAGCAGTGAATTATATAAATGATCAACCGCCTCTAATATGAATATAATGGCGGTGTCCCTGTTTTGCAATGGGAAACCTAAAATATATGTAGGATGGAAAAGTAATAGATGGTGCACAATGGAAATATATAATAAAGATTCTAAGAAAATTTCGTTCAGTGGTGTAAGAGGAGTTGCGGATAAGAGATGGGTATACCTAAAGCGTAACAAACAGATAGACGGAAATCCAGACTGATAAATACCCTCCCGCTTTTCAAGCAGGGGGTATAAAAAAGGACTAATGTAGGCAGGCAACAATATGGCCCTGCATTTTTTGCTACTCAATGTCTCTGAATGTCTTAAGATTTTTGCAACTCAAAAAATCTGAAACAGTTGTCTTTATTTGAAATAATAATATTGTTCACTCACTTAACCTCCCGATCAAAGATTTTATTTAACACCACGTTCAACTCCCATGAGTGCTTTCAGTTCTTTGATTTTAAGTATGTTGACAAGTATACCTTAATCAAACATTGTTAGAATCAGCGAGATGATGCGTTAAGATAAGATGCTACTCTTATCTAATGGTTAAAAAAAGTTACCGGTTTTAGTTCATTTGTTGAGATAAACATGTAAATCAGTTTACGAATCATTTAAAGACAAATTAAGAGTACGTCAATGTAATTTTAATTAAATCAAATTCATTTTCTTTTACACTAATCTTAAGTTTAGGCTGCTCTTAGAGAACATTTAATATTTTTTTCCCCTTCTTTGTTGCATTTCATGTCAAAAAATTTATGAAACAAAAATCTAACTACCTGAATACATACAAACGTACAGTATTCTCAAAAAAATTAACCAGGAAGAATATTTCAATTATCTTGACCACGAATTATATATTCCCGGTATCATATTATTTGATCACTTCTGTAGTTCAGCTCCAAAGAGAGCAAATTTGCTCCTTCTTTTTCCTTCACATTTTACGCAAAGAATGAAATATTATGATAGTAACTCATGAAATTGAGAGCAATCTTTCCAACTACCGGACTTGTTTAAAGGAAAGCTAACTTTGTATCTTTGTGTTTTTTAGACATTCAAATATTAAAGGCTCGGACAAATACCAGATTTTTGGAGATTACTTGTATTTAATTCACTTGCACGAGATATTTTTTCGGAGGAATAAGACATTTAATTAAACTAATTAAATATTCCTTCGGAGAAATTAAAACTTTTCTTAGTAATCTTCTCTGACAAATTAGTATTTTCTGTCGCCAAAACTAATTTTTTCGGCCTATTAAGGTAGTCCGATCCTCAGGCTCTGAAAATCAGCTTTTCGGTCAAAATGTTCTCATAATGTCTCAGATTTCATAGAGTGATGTGTATTTAGTTCTATTTACCCAAACTATTTCTTAAAATTTCATCATTAAAATTAATTACATTATTAAGGGCAACATTCAATGCTCATTTTGTAATTGAAAATTGATTAACAAATATCCTATAAACTATAAGCATCCAGGCATTTGGGGAAAATTAGATGTTTGAAAACTTACACGGTATTTTGTTTTATTTTCTATTTACTTCAATTTTAATAAAAAGTTTATGCTATAATTGCAAGACACAAAATGATCACTTTTACTCTTGCTCAAAAGCATTGGTATCTTATGTTAGATTTTAGGAAAAATCAGTTTCTCTAAATATAAATTTAGTTTTGTACTTATATGATTCTATTGCAAATGGAGCAAACAAGGTTTTTTTTACCATCGGATTTTGTCCGTACTGCACAAGATACTAAATACAAAATAGGAATAATATCTTGGACCATGATTAAAAAACATACTTACCATCAAGCCTTATTTCAAGTGCCTTCTTTCACATAAGTAGACAAAAAGAGAAGGAACATAAATTATATGAATATTTGTCTTAATCAGTAATTTTAAGCTCTTGACATTTTGTTAAGTATTTCCAACTTTCAACTTAACTCTGATATACAAAATAGGTTTTTGCTCACATCTTCATCATCATATCCTGTCCTTGATTTCCCAGGAAGCTAAACCTTAACTCTACCAAGATCTACCGACCCCTGGAGGGTCTATTCATAACATTAGATCACCATTTCACCGGTTTTTCGACAAAAGGCTCAATATCCAAATTATAATATAATATTTACATGAAATAAAGATTATCCACTTTATTTCTTAAGAAAATCATTGTTGTAAACGCAAAGAGAAGTTGTTAGTCCATCTTTAACGAGCTAGAGCACTAAGGAACAGCTGTGTTGCATGCTTTTGGTTTTTTTTTAAAGATGTAACTAAATCTAAGAGTGGTCAGTATTTATATGCTACTACGAGGGGCGTTCAATAAATAATGTCATTGGGGCTCGGAAAGGAACAAAAAACGCTTTTCTATGACTTAGTCTTAATGATTTAACTAAAATATTCATTTTCAATTAAAACGCGTATCCGTAACATTTTCATTCAATTTCTAATTGTTTTTCGAACACATTTTGAGTATGACTCTTCCTATACTGGAATATGGCAGATCCTATGATTTGCTGTACTTGTTTTTTTTTCTTCCTGATGGATGTTTTTCTAAGTTTAGGAAATGAAACAAGTCAAAGTTTGAAAAATCTGGCAAATTTTGTTGGTGTGACAAAACATTAACTTTCTGATTACTAGTATCCCCAAAACGCCTTTACTCTTCATGGCCTGTGGGTTTGGACGCCGTCATAAAGACATTTAATGTAGTGAATTCCTCTTTCTGTTTCCTTCCTCTCATAAACCTTTCAATTTTTTTGCAAAAAAAATTTTTTCTAGACTTCTCCAGAAATTTGAACTTCCTCCCCGAATATGAATGTGAAGAACAAGACCGCTAATATTTCAGAAAATAGCATATAAAACTGTTTTATGCTCCTGCAATTCATTGCTCTTCTTAGGCCTTTGCAATTTTGTCAATTGCATCTTACTGTAAATTTGTTTTGGGGCTTAAGGTAGGATTCTTCTCTTGTTTCTGACTAGATGAAACATTCAAAGTATATTTGCTTATATGACTTATATATTGAGGTGTAAAGGATTTAAAAGACCATATTTTTCTTTCCTCGTTACAATTGTACAACTTTAAATAGAAATGGTAAACTGCGTTTGAAAACTAGCAGGGACTATATTTTTGGCGGAATAGTGGCGTATGAAAATATCTTCTTCTCTGCCTCTCAGAATTATAATAGAACAATGAATTTAGTTATAAAATTTACACAATCGAAGACTTGGAAAAATTTTCAAGTGTTAGTTAAATCAATAATGAGGGACTAAACTCTCAAAATATATCAAATTAATATGATTTTTCAAACAAACTAGAACTTTGTTAGCTTTTAAACGCTTCCTATCAAAGTGCAGATTTGAGCCAAAAATCTATAAAAGCCAAAAAAAGTATTTTTTCTCTCCAAGTAAACGATCAAAACTTTTAGTTTTTGTATCATTTTGTACATTTATAAGACTACTTTATTATATGTGATAATAAGAAAAAGTTAAATATAGGATGCATATGAAAATAACTAATATATCCTAAAAAAATTACGAAAAACAGAGAAAATTCGGATTAGCCAATATCCAGTTTAGCTAAATTATTTATGTAAATTTGGTAATATCATGCTATAGACCCGATATAGTTATATGTTATTATGCGAAAAGAACAATCTTTAAACTTTTGAAATAGAAGTAGGTATCACTTGATTGGCAACAGTATTTTTTATTCTTAATGTCAAGGAAAAAGATAATGACCTTGACCTGACCTTGCCTCTAATTTAAAACGGTCAAATTTAATCTCACTGATACTATCACTTATTGATATTGTCTTCTTGATTCTGTGAGAATTTCATTAATTTTTAAATATTAGAAATATGAGAAGAATCCTACCTTAAAGCAAAATGGATTCAAGTTTCATTATCTGTTAGAATTTCATACAAAAGTGGATGAGTACAAATTTTGATTTTTAAAAATAATTGTTTGATTATTCCTGCACGCTGTCGTTTTCACTCATTTTCAAAATATAGGGTGACCTTTGAGTATTAATCCTCTTTTTTACTATAAAATGTATCTTTAAAACAGTATGAAATATCCCCAAAATGATTTTTATCAATTTTACTATGTGTCTCAAAGTCAATAAAACATAATCAGTTATAATTTGTTGAATATTCGCAAATCTACATCGGTTATTGTAAGTCATTGTTGCCAAGGATGGTACCCATTTTTGATGCCCATTATATAATTTTTGTTTATTGAAATCTACATGTTCACCTGTCTATAAAACAGGCATTGGTTGCTGTAAATTTCACATATTTCAGTTAATATATTTTTGGGATATTAGCAAGTTTTACAGCTGCTTTAATGAAGCATTTAATTTTACTCTAGTTTACTGATTCTTGACCATTCATTTTAATGCAGTGTCTCGAATAGCCCTTGTTTTCCGGCTTCTCGCGATGAAATAATGCGATAGTCACACAAACTGTTATCAATTCATTAAGATTCAATTATGAGTGAAAGTCAAGCTTTATGTCATATGACTACTATGTTGTATGCCATCGAGCTAATGACATTATTTATTGAACGTCCCTCGTAGCTTATACAGTGTTTCATGCCCAAAAAAATCTAGCATGATAGTACATAATACACATAAAACATTCACACATAATATTAAAAAAAAATGCGATAGAGTCTGTCTATAAAAAATATTATTCTCAACCTTCAAATGAATAATTAAGTTGAAATCATAATTAATAATTATTTATTATTTTACATGTGTTAATACGTCTTTCAAGGCCTTTACACTAATTGTCACTCTACACGATCTATTGTGTGACCCAGAATCCGATGTATTTTCAAAATGTATCTGGTTACTGAATATCATACAGTTTCAAAGAAGAGTATTTTGAGTTCATAAACATGTATCAATGTTAATTATCAACACCAGCCACTCAAACTTCAAAAATCTTAAATTGAATTGTTTGGGGTATTCTTTGTAAAGTAGGTCAAAGATTACGCTAGTATTTTTTAAAAATGTTTTATGACAATAAGTGCACATGCTAAATAGCAAAGAATTTAGCTGTACATTGTCACTTTTTACTTATTAGTAAAGTATATCAAAGGACAGGGTCAAGACTCGCGAGGTCGGCAACCATGGCAAGTTACAAATGCCATAGTGCCAAGCAATAAATGTGCAAAATAGCAAGTCCTTATCTCTTTCATCCTTGAGATACAAGGTGTGACAGATGGAGAGACGGACAGGCAGACTGACAACGGGTAAAGTGATCTCCTAGTGCTGCCCTGCCCAGCAGGCGACACGCTCTGTTCCGTAGCCGACGCAAAAATACAATGACGTGCATCCGAAAAATACAATTTTTAACCCACTTAATGAAATATAGAGATAACAAACAGTATTCAAGACTAAAGGCCATAAAAATACAAAATAGGAGCAGAGCAAACACGGACCTCCAAAACATCAGAGGTGGGGTCGGGTGTCATGGAGGAGTAATAAAGCATCCTGATATGACGGGTCACACCCGCCGTATGCTCCTTTTCATGATCGAGAAATAACGGAAAAATCCATCGTCAATTCAGTGTATGAAGGACTAACAATTAGTATGGAAAATGTTGGTCAAAATCTGACTCAATGATAAATTGTATTTGCTGACATAGTCATTGTATAGTTTACAGAGTACTTAGGAAATGATGAAGAAATGATTACTTAAACGGCGACTGCTGATATTTTTGTTTCATCAACTTCTTTGTCAATAATTTACCTCTTTTTGGAAATTTTACATATGTAGAACATGACATGCTCTTGTGTATCGAATCAAGTGAGAAATTTAAACTCTATATGCAGGTGATGAAGATATATTGTTGCGTAAGTAAAGGAAGTTGACGATTGTAAAGTCATCACGTTTATCATAGAGGTTGGTTGTTAGATACCCATTAACGTCTTTTTCAAGTAAAATACCCAAATATGATACAGATGTCTCAGAATCTTTGTTACCTTCTAGTCAACATTGTCTAATTCACAAACAAAATTCACAACCATTCCTCAAGATAAATTAAAGTCTAGGCTTTTCGATATCATGACGATGTCACCTGCTTTTTTTCAATAAAAATGTAACTCTTTAATTTACTTACCTTGTCATTGGTCATTTTCAAAATTATTTTGTTAAAAATACGTACTGATTGTATACACAAGTACTCTGATAATTGAGTTTCTGATTGACAATATCTATGTTGTTTTTGGAGCATCGCACAATCTATTGGAATTTCCATTGGTACCAATTGCGCCCCGTTATTAGCAGACCTATTTTTGTATTCATATGAAGCAGAATTTATACAAAACCTTATGCGTGAAAAAAAGAAACACTTCCCAGTACAGTTAAGGTGCGCAATGGAAATATCGAAGATATTTTGTAATTAAAAATGTTCTTATAATCGGAATGGCGATTATTTTTAGTACATTATTTATATCGTATAATTGTAATTATGGTTAAAAATAAGATATTGAGAACGATTAGATTTTTAGACTTGTCACATAATGCGGCAGTCACGTGATTTCAGCATATTTACTTGCAGTATAGAGGTTCCCAAAGAATTTCACTAGTGCTAGGGCATAACCAAGTTAAAATTTTAAGTGCTAAAAAGTGCTGCGATCCTATCTAGATTCTGCAATTTCATAGTATGACTGAATGCTGTATTTTTTGCTAGTCAATGGCATGATTTTTTTTTTATTTTCAAGATTTCATCAGGATCGCAGCACTTTTGAAATACCTTGATATTTCTAGAGTAGATTTGTAAAAGCTTACTATGATCCAGTAAGTGTATACCCCCGCACTAGATCGATTTATTAAGACCCCCACATAACCCTTCAATATATTTGCATACAAATATACGGCAGCATCAATTAAATACGAAATATACCGAAAATATATTAATAAAATCGTGAAGAAAACATTGAATCCAGGATAATGGCCTATGGAATATCTATTAATGATACAGAATACATTTTTCGTTGAGAAAATATTGATCTGCCTCTCACTACATAAAAAATACGCCAGTCTTACAAAAAGACGTCACATCCACAAGTGGATTGCGATCGGTGACTTGTTTATAAATTGTTATGTGGGATTTAACTAAGTTTGCTGTTGTTTGATGGTTTCCTACAGATTAAAATAGCAAATCGCCTCGTTTTGTGGTATTTTTAAGAATTGTTGATTTTGTACGAAGTCATAGATAAGTTTTCCCGTACAAATTAGGCTCCGTCTCCTTTTTGTAGTCTTAACTGTGCTGCGTTGCTGTGGTCTTCAGCTCTACATTTAGATCTATCGACGAAGTATTTTTAATTAAGAATTGAAATTTCCATTCTTATGTCGATACAATACATTTAAATCCTAGTAAGCTTGAGAAAAACGATACCACAGAATCTGACACATCTAATTCATATTTGGATATTTTACTTGAAAAAGACGTATGAACAATTTCTAGAACGAGCCTCAGGTATATTTTTGACAAACAAGTTGATGAAACAAGAATTATCACCAGTCTCGTTTAAAGTCATCATTTCGTAATTTATATGGTCGATATAATGACAATTTATAATGACAATATACATACAATTTATCATTGAGTGAGATGCTGACTGACGTTTCTCAGAATGATTGTAAGTCCATTATTAATAAACTGAATTGACGACCGATTTTTCCGTTATTTCCCAATCATGACAAGGAGCACACAGCGGGTGTGACCAGTTGGCAGGGCATGCTCACTCCTCCATGGCACCTGATGTTTTTGAGGCCCGTGTTCGCTCTGCTTCTATTTTGTATTTTTTTAATGGACTTTGATCTTGAATATTCGTTATCTCCATATGTTTCATTTTTACCAAAATAATTTTGCAAATGGCAAATGACAAGGTAAGTTTTACGAGTTCCTTTTTATTGAAAATAGTTGTCAATGAAATCAAAAAGCATGGACTTTTTAAAATTTATCGTTGGGGATGGCTGTGTATAAAGTTGAAAAGTCATAAGTTTTATAGCTGTTGATTCTTGTAAAATCTTGTGAAAAAAATGTCAAAAATATATTGGAATTTTTAAGTATCCACATCTGATTTACACCACTTCTTGAATCTTGTATTGCACAGTACTCTTGTATGGATTTTTATAAATTTTCGGAATTAAATATAGATATAATAGTTCTAATTCATTTTGGTTCTTTTAGGATATTAAAAATATTCAAAACTGACATATTATTTTTGACGAATTTCTTCCTTAGAAGGGGAACTATGAGTAAAAGTTGGATTACCACATGTAGAATTAAACTCAAGTTCTTCTAAAATACATTTTATATAATGAGCCTTACAAACAAATACACTGTTGTTACCTGCTTTGTCAGCAGGGACCACTGATCATGTAATCTATCTAATTCTTTTTTCACTGGATTGATGATTATAGGAAGATAGATGGTTTTCATTTTGTCCTTCTTTAATCCTTCTTTATATAATTATTTATATACATGATGTAGATATAGAAATATAAACAATAAAAGGTGGTGTGTGTTGTTTTTTTTAGTGTGTAAATTAATATAATTATTTATATAGACGTAGAAATTTAAACAATAATTTTTTTTTTTTTCTTTTTGTTTTTGTTTGTTTTGTTTTAGTGTGTAAATTAATATAATTATTTATACAGACGTAGAAATATAAACAATAAACAATTACATATCCTGCTTCTGCTAGTTAATTTTCTGGAATAGCTGAAATATTGGGTCCTTTGGTCACGTCTGTTTTGTCTTTACCTAAACCTTATTTCACGTTTCTTTATTTATAAAAGAATCTTAAGAATTTGTTTCCAAATTTAAATACAGTGGAACCTCATTTATCCGGACGCTTTGGTTCCCAGTCAATTTGCCCAAATATGTGAAGCGTCCGGATACCTGAATAACCAGTTAAACACGACAAAATAACATTTAAATAAAATCCGTTCCGATGAAAAACCGTCCGGATACTGAAGCATCCGGATGTCTGGCTTCCGGATAAGGTCCTCTGCAGTGGACCTTCAGATATCAGGATGCCAGATATCCGGATGCTTCAGTATCCGGACGACTTTTCATCGGAACAAATTTTTTTAATGTTATTTTGTCTTGTTTAACTGGTGATTCGGATATCCGGACGCTTTCCGGACAAATTGACTAAGAACAAAAGCATCCGGATAAATGAGGCTCCACTGTAATTAAATGATTTTCGTCTATAATAAACAAAATAAGTATGTACAATTGTATTTTCGCCTTACATTAACATGTACATGCCCTTGATTGAATTATTGAATAGTTACGAGGTTGTTAAAAATATGCATGACAGGCAGAGCTAATATGGACCTGAAATTAGACTTGCATTAAAAAATAGTGCATGTGAATAAAACAAATTATTTGATCACTATATTGCCAGCACCCTATCTATTCTGTAAAAGAGAAAGTCCGAATATTGTCCATTCTGTGAGAGAAAGAACTGTTTAAGGCCCGAATTTAAGGGCCAAGAATAGTTTTTTTCTCTCTCAGAATGGATGTTTGAGGACTTAATCCTTCTTAAAACATTTTCTCTATTGTTAATTGTAAACCTATAGGGTTAAGCACAGACATATTGTTTGAACATTCAATCAACGTGTCATTGGCTTACATAATATAATAAAATGTCACAGGTGATGGTTATGTATTTGCTATGATTACGTAACACAATTGTTTGTCCAGTGAATGCATGAGTACTGAAAACAATAGCTGTGTGTATGGCACGCCAAATTCACAAAAATGAGATAAACCTAGTTTCACAATTGATAAACTAGGTTTATCGACTGTCAACTACAGTTTACAAACCGTAAACTATAGTTAACGATTCGTTAAGTATAGTTTTCATCTGTAAAACTATATTTAACGATTGTTAACTATAGTTTACGAATGATAATCTAAGTTTATCTGTCTGTAATAAGCGTTAACAATAGATTTTGTTGATAAACATAGATTCACGTTTGTAAACTATAGTTTTCAATCGTAAACTATAGTTAAGAGTTGTTAATCATAGTTTCACAAATCGTGAAACTATATTTATCAGATCGTTAACTATAGTTAACGGTTTGTAAACTATAATTTACAAATCGTGAAACTGTATTTAACAGATAATCTATGTTTTGCAATCGCAAATGATAGTTTTCGGTGTTAAGTATAGTTTACGGTTGTGAAACATAGATTATCGCGTTAACTATAGTTTACAGATGTAAAATATAGATTAACGTTGTTAACTATAGTTTACAGTCCGTAAACTATAGTATACAACCGATAAACCTAGTTTATCGATTGTGAAACTATGATTTGCTCATTTTTGTTAATTTTGCGTGCCATATGTGTGTATTGTTTAACTTAATTAACAATGCCAGGTAAATTTAGATTTGCACGATAACTCACTTGATTTCTGACTATTTTCCATGTAAAGCTTCATTAGTGAAGACTTCTTCATCTGATAGAGAAAGTACTATATATTTCTCCAAAATACAGACCAAAAGAAAATAAATACTCTAAAACCTGGAGGTATGCAAATACTGTTGGTGTTCAAGTTTTGACAAAAAATATCGCAAATCTTTGTGGACAATCAGGATTCAAGGGAAACTATACGTAACATTCTTTGAGAACAACAGCCGTGACCCGCTTGAATGAAGCTGGGATTGAGGAACAGCTAATAACGGGAAAAAACGAGCCACAAAGCTATAACAGTTTGATCCTAAAATCGAACCAACAATGAATAGTAGTAGAGAGTGGAATTTGAGATGATGACAAGTGTATGAAAAAGATGAAAATTTGTGATCTCTGTCCCAAAAACGATTCCGCCTTCAATGAAATAAAGGTACCAAGGGTAAGATTTTGCAATGTTATGACCAAGGTTAACTTTTTGAAAATATGTCAAACTCTAAGGTCAAGTTCAAAGGAAAGTGTTGGTAACCAAGGGAAGGCATTGTCCTATGAAATACACTGGTACCAGTGATTTCATATGAATTCCCTTGGTATCCATAATTTATGTTACTATATTTTTAAAAGTGAGACAAACTCAAAGGTAAATGTCACAAGGTAAGACATATTTATAGCCATGAAGAGTTCTTTTCACAGTGAATAAACATGTGAAGTTTGACATTCTTGACATCAACTGTTCAAAATTTAAAATATGTTGGACCCAAAAAGAAAGGCCTTGACAAAGGAAATACATATCTGAAATATGTGAGCCATCGCCCCAGCAAAACAATAGTATAGGAAATGTTAAAATTCTTGAGGCAAAACAGATATACAGACAAGCAGACAGACAAAGAGAGAGAGACGGACAGGACAAAATATTATAAAGTTGTCCATAGGAATATTTTTTGGAAAATCTGTCGATGAAGACTGGGCCAAAGATACTCTACATGATCATGAGAAGAAAACATTAGCTTTGGGCATCGACTGTGTGTACAGATAGCACAGTGTCTGACACACTCCTGGAGCCGTAGATTTTTTATTTCACATGTGTATTCATTGTGACAAGGCCTTTCTTTGGATATTATTTATCAACATGTTTGACCTCTAGACCTTGAGGTTTGGCCCTTTTTTCCAAATTAACCTTGGCAATACCTTTGGAATGGATGGTGTTAGGTCTCATATTTCACATGCGTATTCGTTGTTGCAAAACCTTTCCTCTGTTAAAGATACTTTTGCATTGGAGGTAGACCTACTTGACAAAACTTTTAACCTTTGGTACCAACAATTTTGAACATTTTGACCTAGACCTTGAAATTTGAAAAGTATGAATTTGCTATGATTACGTAACACAACTGATTGTCCAGTGAGTGAGGGCTGAAAACAATAGCTGTATATAACTTAGTGGACAGTGCCCGGTAAATGTAGATTTGCACGATAACTCACTTGATTTCTGACTATTTTCCATGTAAAGCTTCATAAGTGAAGACGTCCTCATCTGATAGAAAAAGTACTACATGTACATATTTCTCCAAAGCACATACCAAAAGATGGTAAATACTCTGAAAGTGGTGGGCAGAAACCTGTAGGTGTGCAAATACTGTTGGTGTTCAAGTTTTGAAAAAAATTCGCAAATCTTTGTGAACAATCAGGATTCAATTTAAGGGACAATATACAAAACATTCTTTGAGAATAACAGCGGTGACCCGCTTGTATGAAGCTGTGATTGAGGAACAGCAAAAAACAGAGAAAAAGGGGCCACAAATGCATCACAGTTTGATCCTACAATCGAACCAACAATGAATAGCAGTAGAGAGTAAATGAAATAATTCATGGAAATATAGGGATTCAGACGATGACAAGTGTAAGAAAAAGATGAAAATTTGCGATCCCTGTCCCAAAAACGATTCTGCCTTCAATAAAATAAAGGTACCAAGGGTAAGGTTTTGCAATGTTATGGCCAAGGTTAACTTTTTGAAAAGTATTTCAAACTCCAAGTTCAAGTTCAAAGGAAAGCGTTGGTAACCAAGGGAAGGTATTGTCCTATGAAATATACCAGTGATTTCATATGAATTCCCTTGTAGGTATCCATAGTTTATGTTAACATATTTTTAAAAGTGAGACAAACTCTAAGGTCAATGTCACAAGGTAAGAAATATTTATAACCATGAAAAGTTCTTATCACAATGAATAAACATGTGAAGTTTGACAGACCTGACATCAACTGTTCAAAATTTAAAGGTTAAATTTTGATAAATCTTGCAAAATTGAGACAAACTCCAAGGGCCAAATATGTTGGAACTAAAAAGAAAGGCGTTGACAAAGGAAATTCATATCTGAAATATGAGACTCATCGCTCCAGCAAACCAATAGTATGGGAAATGTTAAAATTCTTGAGGCAAAAAGACAAACAGACAGGCAAAGAGAGATACGGACATTATAAAATATACATATGAAGTTGTCCATGGAAATATTTTTTAGGAAAATCTGCCGATGACGACTAAGCCAAATCTACTCAAAACTGCCATAATTTTCGAACGGTCGAACAATTTTGAGTTTTTCAAACTTTGTCGGTTACCTAAGTTTGAAAAACTTAAATCATGGTCATAACTTTTGAATGATTTATGTTATGGTTTTCATATTTTACATGTGTATTTCTTGTGAAAAGACATTCCCTTCAAATGGGGTGGGGGTGTGGGCAAGTGTTTTACAAACACGTCTTATATCTTAAGAATTCCTTTAAAAAAAGTAGCATGATAAACAAGAAAACATGTCATTTACATGGTTTGCTTTTTGTTCGTTAATTATCATTGATACTCATTTCCACTCTTCCTAAATGACAACTAAAAATACTCATTTAACAAACTCAGTACATTATTCACATACCTTTCGACTTATGATATTTGTACTGAACGTGGTTAATGAAATACTTTTGATTCAAGAGATAATTACAATGTGTATGCCTTTAAGACATTTGAAAACTAGTTAAAAACGCTTTACAAGATAACAATAAAAGTGAAATGAACCACATTCACAAGACTAATGAAATGTAAGGAGACAGCCATTTTGCAAGTAAAAAGGGGGTTTTGAAGAGTTCTCTGCCCTTTATGAAGAAAAAAAGAATTTTTCTGCGGTGAATATATTTTTTTTTTCATATCTTAATAGAGAGGGAGTTTATGCATATTTTCACCAAGAGATTTGTTTAAAATTCAAAATTACTTTTGAGTAGTTACAATATCTAATAAAAAAAAAACATGCGCTGTCCTTAAACTTCAAATGTAAACTTCAAGGTGCAATCAATTGGACAATAATCAAAATTTTGTAAATTCCTTTGGTGCAGCGTTTTTATTTGATAACATCTTCAAAATGCGACTATGATTAAAAATATCGGATCATTTATTTAATAGGTACAAAATATGATGGTGATACATTGAATACCTTAGTATTGACCAAAACATCCAACAGTCTGTATTACATGTCAAGTAGCATGTTTTAGATGACATGACGTAAATCTAGAACTGAAAACAAAATGCCAATAGAGAAAGACAGTACAGTACTCCGTCACTAGGGAAACAGTAAAACGAAATAGAACAGACAGCTTATGCATGATTGAGATAACACAATATGTGTATACTTGATTTCATTCGTATCTAATTAGCCACGATTGGACGACCTCTTGGTAGTCAGCTGCAGCAGCTTGAACGTGTAACAGTTGTAATAATTTACTATAATGTCGTCTGTAGTGACACCAGGAGAACACAATTAGATGAGTGATTATGGTAGACTGTCTCCCTCGTTCTGGCGACACCATGACGTCAGCAGCTCACGAGAATCTGGGTCTGCATGCGTCATCGATCCATGGAAACGCACGGTACTGTGAACTGAAAATTTAATGTTTTGTGTCGCTGCTGAATCTTCTTTGTTAAAAAGTGTTCCATTTTAAGATTGCGCATGCATTTTGCCAGTTATTGATCGTGAATTGATTAGCAGTAAACACAAAATGCAAAGGATGTCAATTTTTACTTTTACGTGCAAATAGCAGGGATTAATAAATGTGTCTAAGCATATTCATTCTAACTGTAATAATGAAACTCGATGTCTTATTGCAATATTTTGTTGTGAATAATGGATTTTCATGAGCGGTTTAAAGACAGAACGACACGACGATGATGTGTAATTTACGCATCGTAAACAAAGCAGTGTGAGATGCCATCGACCGACTATTATCAGGCTGTTGTCGACCAAAACATAGACAACGGTTCGTGTAGCAGCCGAAACCAAGCCTATTCCATCCAGCCGAACCCGGACTTATCAGCCATTCATTCTGAAGTCTGCGACAATAATGACAGCAGCATGACGTTCTCCAAGAATAACTCGGACATCAAAAAAGACAAGGACAGTTCGTGTGGGGCGGATCAAAAACCGAAGACACGCATTGACTTTGGGGAACATTTTCCTGATGGAGGTTGGGGTTGGGTGATAACCGTCGCCGCTACAGTAGTGTATGTCTTGTGTAGCGGCATTCATTACGCCTTTGGAATCTTTTATCTGAGCATACAGAAGGAGAAGAAGATAAAAATGACCGATATGCACATAGGTAGGCTTCTAAAAAAAAGTCGATGTGAAAATTCTCATTGATGAGAAAAAATTCATTTATCTAAGGACGATAAGTCTAACTTAATTAAACCATTATATTAACATGGAAAAATATACGTATATAGATTCCAGACTGCATACTGTCCAAGTTATTTAAAAGAGCAGCTCTTATTTTTTACGATAATTTGGTTTAATAGTCAAGGAAGCCATGTTGATGACGTCATATTTGTACTATTTGTTTCGAATTCACTTCGTTCAGCTAGATAGGGAACTTGATATGAGTATAATTACAGTATTCCACCTTATCCGATATCGACAGCATCGCCATCAATTCATCTTAAGTACGCCAAGGTCATGAAAAGGTTGAAAGTAATTGAAATGGACGTTCGCATTCCGCCATTATCTCAAGTTACTTTGTACACTTATCTTGATGTGAAATGAAACCCTTCTTCTGCAGCATACAACTAGATATATTCACAACATTACAAAGCGGCCTCTTGGGACTTCTTATTGATATACATAGGAAAATACAAAGAAAATAAAAAGTTTGATGACTCTTTTTATAGCTCTTTTGATCAGAGACCAAAAGAGCTCATGGTAAAGTAAGAAGTCTGTCGTCTGTCAGTCTGTCCGTCTGTCTGTGAACAATTTTTCAAAATGCTACTTTTCCTTCCGCTTTAGCATGTTTTGTCTGAATTCAATATAACTTGGCACTCAAGTAGACTATATAAAGATACTTAATTCTGTACATCAATTTCGATATACGGTGTTGCCATGGTTACTTAAAATAGAAAATTCTGTGAAATGATTCGAATGCTTCTTCTCCTGCAATTTTGGCTTGATTTCAGTTTAACTTAAAATTCAAATAGACTTCACTAAGAGGTATTATTCTGTTCATTGATATTTAGTTCAAAGAACTGTGTTGCCATGGTAATTAAAAATAGAAAATTCTTAGAAATACCTTCCCCTACAGTTTCAAATCCAACTGCGTGAAATTATGTATTAACCACCCCACCGACTTTTCATTCTATCTTCAGTTGTTTGTATTTTTCAGTATGGTTAGGAACATCTGGACTGAGCATCTCGCTTCTCCTTACCCCTGCAGTAATAACAATATGCCAGAGGAAAAGTACACGATCCTGTGCAGTTGTAGGGGGTGTAATTTGTTCCTTAGGGGTTCTTCTTTTGTCCTTCTCGAACAAGGTTGATCAGCTGTTTATCATCTATTGTGGGATTCTGTCAGCGGGGACGGGAATTTCCCTCAGTGCCGCCGGCATTATTGTGGGCCGATACTTTCTTCAGAGGCGGGAACTTGCGGAGATGGTCATGGCATGTGGCACTGGTGCTGGGGCTGTTGTAATGGCTCTCGTCATATACGGACTTAATAGGTAAACACTACGGCTCAACCATTGCACGTTAGAAAAAAAAGTGAAACTGTTTTAGACCATTTGAAAAACAAACAGGTACATGGTATATGTTTATGGAGCTCTCTGAATTTTCTATAGTTCACTAGTATTTGAAGGAAGTGGCTCCGGGGGCCATAAAACTTAGATAAGCTCACTTTTGATCTAAGCCTCACTTTTCCACTATTAAGTAAGGTTGAGATCAAGATGAGCTCGTCTTGATCAGTTTTACGGCCCCAGAGCCAGGTCTAATATATAACTGCAAGGTAATTTTTCGTCTTTGAAAGCCTATTAAAATATTTCTGTCTTCCAAATTGATTGTCTTTATATAAATATTTGCATTTTAAATTTTTCTTGGGACATGTGTGGTTAGGAGCCAAAATAACAAGTTAATGAAATGTTGTTTCCGTGAAGAAAAGTATATATGAAATATTTGATTAGAGTAAATCTGTGCTGTGATACCTCAGCAGTTAGAGGGGTTGCTGTTACAATGTGCCAGACTCATCAACATGATCAACACAGCCTCGTTCAGTTCTATACTGTAGAGCGAGAAAAAAATCAATAAAACATACTATTAAAAAAGAGAACAAACCAATTAATACTGCTTTCACAAACTGTCTTTTCCACATACAAGGCTGTACTGAATATTAAATGGATGAAATTCAGTTTATTTTGAGGTCTAGCAGACATACAGGGATGTTTTTTTATGGCAACTAATCGATATCTAAATATATCTTGCGTAGCATTCGATGTCACGATACACCCTTATTGTGTTATAACCGTCATTATTAATACAGCTGGCTGTGTAAACAGTCATTGATTAGGCGTTTTCTATCTCAACATCAGCAGCAAAAGTTTATGCAGTGTGTGATAGATTGAATCAGTCTTCAATTCAAGGGCAGTATTCTTGCAATTGAATTGAAACATGTGGAAAGAAACGTTATTTTACTTATTCATTTATTTATTGTGATTTTTAACTTTTTAAATAAAATTTTAACATAGTGGGTACTATCTCTCGCGCAGTACTATAATTGTAGAATTACAAATTTTCGTGAGGATAAAATGCCGATGATATGTCATTTTCCTGTCAACCAAATTTCTCCATTTATACACAAATATCAGATGCAATTTATGTGTAAAAATCTGATAGGCAAGCTTGTGCTCTATGTTTTTCGAAGAGAAAAGTATCTCAAATATAATGAAATTCCACCAGAATTGAGTAAATTTGGGAAAATGTCCTAATTCTGCGTCCTCTTGTGACCACCATGTAAGGTTTAAATCCAAATAAAGTGCTGATTTTAAAGCAAGCATCATTTTAAGTTGTTAAACTTACACACTATCACAATTTTACCAGTGTTCTTATTTACAGCAAATAGGGGCCAGATTCGGCCATTACTGTACCTTATCCTTTAATCCCCCACAAATATTAGTGATTTAACAGTATCTCAACTTATGGCAAGCTCTTTTGGAATAATTTGTCACGGATTTATTACAGAGCTATTCCATGCACAACATATGGATAATGTTAAATATGTATACTTTATCCGTCCCTCGATTTTTTTTATTGAGTTCTTGTCGACAATTTTGATTTCTTACGAGTGGGATAGCACTATCGTAATTATTGCAATCCGCGACGTGCAGGACTTAACGGAGGGGAATAGTTCTTGTCAAGGGTTTGAAGAAAGTGCAACCCACAGCCAGTGGATAAGCCTTTTATTATACTGATGTTTGTTATAATTTCTAGGGTTGGATAGCACATTATCAGGGTATAGTTTTAGAAGTTGCCAACCAATCATACTGCAATAAAATCAAAATTGGCGTCAAATGCTATAAATGAAGATTTTCTGAGGGTTGGACAGCATAAACTAGTATACCCAGGAGTACAGATTTTCTATGCTTGAAAATTTTCAGACTATATTTAAAACAGTGTTTGGTTTATCTAAACTTAAAAATTTGCAAATATTTGCATGGGGAAACATTTAAAAGAAGAATAAGTATGATAATGTGCTATCCAGTCCTCAGAAATTATGAATAAATATCCATGATTACATTAAAGTATATACCCAGTGGATGTGAGTGGGATACAATTGAACAACTATTATACTGTTCCCTTCGGGAAAGTCCTCGTGGAGTGGTTACCATGGGTTTGATAAAAGAGTGTTCCCTGAAAAGTGTATACTATACCCCGAGGTACAACTTCGCTGTATACAAAAAAAATTTCAGACTATAAAAAATAGTTATTGTACCTTCTTTGTAGTAGAAACTATTTCATTTTAACAGGGGTATAACGAGTTTTAATACAAATTATTATTGCTATTCTGGTAAGTGATTTTAATACATGACTTTATTTTTTCAAGCTGTTAAAATAACAAATAATCTTTATTTTGAATGAAAAAGGTCATCAACTGTAACAATTTTTTAATCCTTGAATTTACAGGTCTATGGTCTGGATGAAAACCATGCAGTGTTCCGTTGGCATCTTCATTCTAACTATTGTAGCTGGCGCATTGTATCGTCCTGCATCCATGTACCATCCTCGCCGGAAAATGATCATGCATATCAAAAGCCAGAAAAAGGGCAGGAGAGACCACGAAGAGGCGGAGCCGTCGTATTTTGATTTTAGTGCACTGCGCATGCGTGGTTTACAAGCTCTTATGATTATTTCCGGTATAGCTGCCTTTGGGATTTATGTGCCATTCATCATCTTGGTAAAGCCATCTTCCAAGTCTCATTTGTCTGTATTACAAAGCTCAAATTATATACAAAGTTAAAAAAAAATATTTCGAAAAATTACACCAGAATGTACCAATCTTGTTTAGTGTCCCAAGAATGTCGATTACAGAAAGTTAGGTAAATTTTGTAATCACAGTCCTCATTTTTCAGTTTTACTTTTTTTAAATTATACATGTTTTGTGAAAGTTAAAAATATAGTTTTACCATAAATTAAAAGAAGGTGGAGCATAGGTATATAAATGACGAGATCCGAAATGTTTGCTGTTTTCCATCATTAATAACATAAATATGTTTATCATTTCCATACTAATTCCTAAGATCAAGAAGATCAAGAAATTAAGTTGAATCATAGCAATATTTTTTTATTCAGAACATTGCATTGAACACAAGTCTATTTCTTAAATTAAAACATTTCTTACTCCAAATATGATAGAAGTGTCAAAGATAACGTAACTCTTTCCTTCCGATGATATGTATGATATACCGGTATGATCTGTATGATACATCATACATACTTTCATTCATTTTATATATAAATGAATTTTAAAGATTACGAACAGTGATCATTCTCAAACACCCTTCTAACATAACAAATTGTACGCAGAACCATTAAGGACAGCTTAAAGCAGCAAGAGGTGGGATCAGGTGCCGTAGAGGAATAAGCATCCTTGTCAACCGGTGAAACACGCCGTATGCACATTACAATAACTGTGTAGACAGGAAGATCCGTAATTTTTAAAAATGTAAAAATATAAATGATGAAATTGTCTCTTTGTTGTGTTATATTCGAGGTAAAACAGTTATAATTTTTGGAGTGGGAAAAATAACCAAACAACGCGGGTTATACATTATTTCTGCAATGTTGCAACTAACTTCCGTCAACACAGTAAAGACATTTTATTGATTGAGTAATAATATTAAGTCAAAAAAATAATAATCAAATGAAGTTGCGGAATTTAAATCATCCGTTCTGATAATTCCAGTGTAGAAGGACACACATACATTACATATTTCTGATATACTATTTTATCACATTTCAGATTAAAATTGGATACGATCGGAAAATGGCGGATGTTGACCTGCTTCTTATTATTGTTTACCTAGGCCTTGGTTTTGTTCTTGGTGTCGTTGCTCAAGGTTATATCATTATTAAAGACAGCAAAAGCTGTTCCATCTGCCGGCGCTGCCTCTGTCAGGCGAACTGTTTGGCTTGTGGTGTTTTGACGCTTCTCCTGTTGTTGGAGAAAGACTACAATTCCTTTGCACTGTATGCTTGGGGATTCGGCATTTTCTGTGGGGGTTATTTTTACACACTTAAAATGTACACTTATGAAATTGTGAAGTTCAAAATAATGGAGAGAGCCTGGGGATTTGTGTGTGCTGCTCAATTTTTACCAATTCTCATTGGATCACCGATATCATGTAAGTGTCCATTTCATTTCAAATGTGTTTCTTAGTATTTAATAGTAAACTATATGTATAATGTTCAATCAATAAATTTGCCTTTAGGTTTTCTATAAAATTGCAATGAAACTTTGTAATTACTTTAATTAAAACATGCGTTTCTATAATAATTAAAAGCGTTAATGTCTCGAAAAAATTCTATGTATGAACAGCGTTACTATAGTTTCAGAAATAATCTTTAATAATGCTTAAAAATTTATGAAAAATTATTTTACTGACGGCAAGAAGTAAATATGGTTTTTCTTGCAGTGTATCTGAACAGTAATCACGAAAACGAACATGCTGGATTTATTTTTGCCGGTGTTGCGATGGTGCTAGCAGGACTTTTGTTTTTCCTCATGCCAGCATTTGAGAAACATAAATCGAATTCCGAGGTCAGACAAATGGCAAAGAATACGTGCAGCAAAAATAGTACAGAGGCTGCCGCTCTTTTGGACCTTGATTTGACCGATGCCATGGTTACCAAACCCCTTAACAACGTACAGTTTATCGTGTCTCCAGCGCGACTTAAACACACAAACAAAGAGGCGGGAAAATTTCAAATGCAGTGTTTCATTCATCAGAAGGAAAAGGAAAAACCTAAACAAATTGTACTGTCCAAAATAACAGAGGAAAAGGAGGGTTTAAGACTCGATTTCAATGAAGTTTCACATGGCTCTGTTGCTTCTAAACAAAATGACAGCGGTGTACAAGACAAAAATGAGACGGATCCAAGAAAACCTAACGTTGCGGATTTTCCTTCAGACAGTGTGCAGTCTAGTAACACGGGGAAATCGAGCTCTGACAGTTGTAATTCAAAATCTGAAAGCAGAAAACTTAAGAAGAATATAGATAATGTCAAAATCGAACTGTTTGATCCGCCAAGCCAGGAAAAGGAATCTACGGCAACAGTTTCGTACGATAGTGATTTGTACATCAATTTGTGCGAAGCTCAAGTTTAACCATTTTAGCTTAAGTGAAATCCATACATCAAACTTGATTCTTTTTCAAATATTGTTCAGAATGCATTTCTTGACATTTTTGAACAATATAAAGCCTGCATGGTTATCGAGTTTATCGAAACCTTTGGCCACATAAGAAATGAGGGTGGTATACAGAAATTATTGGTGGTATACAGAATAATTGGTTATGATACCAAAACGGGCCATTGAATTTAGACAACCACATTGAAAAGACGGTCAATATTATTGATTTCGGTGACTGGTTTTGCGTCAAAACGTGCTATACTTTGCATTTATGATACTGGTATATGAACTGGATACGAGTGACACCGTGTTCGTAAAGATATGAATGTCGAGGATTTCTGGGAGAAATGTACGGAGAATGATTGGCTGTAAGGCAGGTTTTCCGTGTCGAGGCTTCACGTGAAATATTGTATAAAAAGTTATATTCGTTTATACTATTACGACATGGATATACGTGTACTATAATGAGACTTTGCTTTCTAAACAGGATATACGAAGGGATTAATCCTGTAAATCGACCAGTTTCAGACATTGACATAATGATCATGCATTTCCCCAATGTAAACACTCTTTCTTTCTCTAACAATTCCAGAATCATTCCACTGAATCTATGTTAAGTTTGCCTTGGATGTAAGTTTTTCTAGCGCTACTGATAGATGAGCTTATATGCGATGGTGGAGTTTCTGTCGTCCATTTATATTAGTCGTTTAATCTTGAAATAATATTTGAAAGTGCTAATCCTCCTACAGTTTTTTTTCTTGAATTGTATTTAACATTTTTTAAATCAGATTTTGATTTCGATAAGGGTTAGGATTTTTAAGAATAAAGCTATCTTTGATAACTTTGAAATTCTTCAAACGTTACAATTATAATGATTTGGATTAGTATCAAAATACAACTACACTTGAACATTTTGTGAAGGTCAAATGTCATTGTTACTATAAAAAAAAATTCCTTTAATTTCATCCTCATACACAATTAGACTATATTAAATTATCCACGTGTATATTTATTAATTTCCAATAAAAGTAGTTAGAAAATTGCTTTGATTATAAAATTCGAACAGCACATGTAATTTGTCCTACAAATTGTTCGAATTCCATAAGTTTGGTACACAATTAGATTACACCATAGACCATAAATCTGTGCTGTCATTGTTACCAAAAAATAATCATCTTTCTAACAACCTCTCTTTTACTTGGTACTGTTTGAAGTTTGTAGCTAAATCAACAGTGAATATATAAAGGCCTCTATTAATCATGTTTTATTCGCGTGAACTTTATTTTAGTGTTATTACGCGAGGCAATGAGCTCGCGTAAATTTAATTCTCGCATAACTATATAATTATTCCTTTGGGATACAGATTTAATAACCACAATTCGAGAAAATTTTGTCTCACTAATAAAGAGTTAATGACAATCTAGCGAAAATAAGGTGTCGCGAAAATAAAATGATCTACAGTATATTTACTTTACATCCCTGGTGTACGTTCCATGGATATAGATAATGTAAAGATGGAAATGTTAACGATGTGAAAACGTATACGAAATCGATCATTTCCAATAATATACTCAGTTTCAACTCGCCACTTTTCACATTCCTCTCAAAAAGCGGTGTTGGATGCGTAGATCCTCAACGTTTCTACTGGATATAAATTCGTTTAATTTTACCTAAATCTTCAAACTTTCAAAACGTCAATATATTATGTGCATTTATATGTTCATGTTTAAAAGAAATCGAGATTTTCACACTTTTATAACGGGGTCCCCGTGCTACAATTCTCCTTCTGACACTATTATTTAGTGCAAACCAGTAGAGCTTCGGCCTCATCAGGAAATGTCTTAATGAATATGAATTTTTCTCTTTATTTAATCAATGTTAATACACCGTATATGATTTATATATCTCCTTTTGGAAATTTTATTTGTGAACTTTAACTATTTTCCGTTTTTATGTACTAATACAAAAGTTCATTTTGATTATTTTAAGTAATATATCTGAGATATATTTATTTATAAAAAAAAAATCAATTATCATTTTAATTACTTTGTGCAAAGATTGAGTCTATTTAGAATATTATCTATATTTTAACAAAAGCTATTCTTGTAAATTAATAAAAAGTAATTGCATTTTGTATATATTTCAGCTGTGCCATATACACACATGTATATTTTTTCATCTTTTTTTGGTAACGATTAAAGAGATAAATTTAACAATGCGCCTGTAAACGAATGTCGTATTATTAAGCGAACATTATCTTTTGCAGAATTTGTTTTCGTATTTCATTGATGATTTTTTTTTATTAATAAATGTTTGAAATGTTTCGAGTTATTTCAATTTAATGATATACATGTATTTAATCATTGTTAATTTGATCAGGTGCGTATATAAGTAAGTACTAATGGTACAAGTAATTTATTTAGTACAGGTCCGTGTAAAAATCGCATGCAAAGGGTTATACATGTATAATCATGATAATGAAGTTTCTCAAAATTTGATGATTTTTCCACACAATTTTCTCTTGAACTATGAACCTTTGTATGTGAAATTAAAAATGCTTTGGTTCATGCTTACCATGGACACGTGGGTTAAGCAATTTCCCTAGCAAACAGTCAAAATCTCTTATCTTTCAGGCTCTAATTAAATATAACAAGCAAATACAAAGAATCGCGACGCCCATTTTTCGTTGTCTTTGTGGGTGAGATGCCACTTTTTATGGAAAGCCTTATCGTATGTCATTCAAAAGTTACCATCGAAGTTGATTTTTTTTTCAAATTACGTCAAAGGTCAAGGTCACAAGGTAAAAAATCATAGCGTAAATAGAAAGGTCTTGTCACAGATAAACACATCTTTAATACGAAAGCTCTATCTATTCTCATTTAAACTTTATGACCAATTTTAAGTATTTTAATGTTTCATTTTTTAAAAGCAAGTCTAACTTCAAAGTCACAGGATCAAAAATCAAAGTGTATGTAGAAAGGTCATGTCACAGGTAATATACATGTGTAATACGAAAGCCATATCTCTTCTCATTCAAAAGATTAACTGTAGAACTGCAGCTCTTATAAAAACAATACATTGACAGACCGGAGAGCTACAGTGCCACCCATTGAAAAAACTGTACATTTATTGCGCACAAAAAATTGAGCATATTTCTTATCTTAATTGCAAAAGGGCTAGATTTCAAACAATTCCTTACTTTTGTATCAAGTACTCTCGTAGTTGATATCTGCACAAAGCGCGCTGGACCGAATTATCTTGCAAACCAAAATGGCAGTATAAATAGACGAAATTTTCGATGATCTCAATTTCAGGACCAGGAGGGCTATTAACAATAAGGAGTGTTTTGTTTTGGAAACAGTAAAATAATATGTTAGGAACACATGGTTAGTAATATTTTGAGAAAACGTTTTTTTTTTTTTTTTACTTCAAATGACAGTTTTAAAAACATGGAGAAAATGGCCAAACATACGTCCAAGGGGAAATGTTCAAGAGAAGGCAAAAATAGGATGGGGTCAATAAAAAACCACCGATCTACGAAACGTACAACTTGTGTGAAAGATAGTTTAATTTCATGGAATTGTGTTGATTAAATAAATCTAAATTAAAACACATGTACATGTAAATCGTGACCCCCATAGAAACTGAAACTTCCAATTTTTTCAAATTGAAATATTTAAGAAAAATCTCTTTATTTAATCGTCTTCTCAAAAACCACCTGATCACAAAAAAATGAAACATACAATGTACGGGAAAGATTCTCATGGTAGCACTAACTCTTATATCTTAAGTGTTCATTTTATTACCCCTACCGATGGCATGATGCAACAACAGGGGTCAAATATACATGTAACAATATAAGAAACTTATTACAAAAAATCTGTCGAAGCCAATAGAACCATTAATCAACAAATATTACCATATCCTCTTCGTGCCCGCTGGTACATAAGACCCCAATATACTGCCTCCACCTGCCTCTGTCGTTGGCTGCTGCCTTCGCTGACGCCCAGCTTTTCCATCTCTGAGTTGTAGCCTCTTTTGCTCCGTGGTCCTTCTCCAAGTTAACGTTGTTTTTTGTCGGCCTCCTTTTCTCTGTGAATGCCATATTAATGCAGTGGTACATATCCTGGTGTTATCCATCCTCAGTACAAGGCCAATCCAATTCCACTTCCTGAGGGATATTATTTCACTTGCTCTAGCTGTCTTTGTTCTGTGATGGAGTTCTTCGTTTGACAGTTTCTTATGCCATCTTACTCCAGTATCTTTCTAAGACATCTATTCTGGAGGGTGTCAATTTTCCTTTTCTCTCTCTCTCTCTCTCTCTCTCTCTCTCTCTCTCTCTCTCTCTCTCTCTCTCTCTCTCTCTCTCTCTCTCTCTCTCTCTCTCTCTCTGTTGATTTCCATGTTTCACTTCCATTCATTTGGATGGAAATTTTAATGAGCTCCAGCTAGGCCAGATTCTTCTGAATCTTCCAAATTGGGACCTTTCTTTTCCCAGTCTGATGGTGATGACCTAATCAGTTCCTCCCTTTGTTGTTATCACACCCTCAATGTAAGTAAATGTTTCTACATCCTCCAGAACTTGCCCATCAATCTTGCCTTCCTCTTTTGATTCAGTGTTGAGCTTCATCACTTTGGTTTTCTCGATTTTTATTCTGAGGCCAGCTTGTCTAGCAATTTCATCAAGTCTTTTGCTGGATGTCTTGTAACTTGGAGGATAGTAATGCAAGATCATTCGCGAAGTCTAGATCTTTGAGTTTTCTTGTGAAATTCCACCTTATTCCTGTTGGTTCTCTTTCTGTATTTCTTTTCATTACGTACTCTATAACCAACAGAAATATGAATCAAGACACTGTGCAACCCTGCTTCACTCCTGTTGTTGCCCAGAACCAGTCTGTGTCTTCTCCATCTTTTAGGATTGCTCGCTAGCATGATTGACATATATAGGAGTTTCACCATTCTGACCAGTTTGTCTGGAATGCCATAAAACTTCATGATAGACCAAAGGCTCTGTGAATGGAATTAAGTGCCTTAATTTCCAAAGTCAACATAATTTACAAATAAAGCTGAATTCCATTTAGTACATTGTTCTATGGTGTTACGGAGTGTAAATAGTTGTTCCGTTGTACTCCCCCATCTTCTGAAGCCAGTTTGTTCCTCACGCAGCTGTTTTTCCACTCCATCTTGGATTCTTTGTATAAATATTCTGAAGAATACTTGCTTTGCACATACAAAAGTATTACACCTCTATAATATATCGCATACCGATCTATAACCTTTCTTTGGGATCTTCACTATCAGGCCTTTTCAATTTGGTATGTTATATACTTGATGATAAGGAAATATTCGTCTTTCACTGCTGGGTCGTCCTTCAGATAAATTGGGGAGGAGGGTTAAGGTCAGACGATCGACATGTTCCTTAAGTAATCATGATGATAAGGCAGTTCAATGACAGTGAATATAACAGTATTGTACAAACTGATGATGAAACATGATATTGAATGTAGAACACAGAGCATGAATTTCAACATGACTTCCCTTTTTTCACATTTGACTGAGTTTGGTCACCATTTCTCTAGAACACAATTAGTTCAATCCGAGATAACACCTTGATCCTCTACCTCTGAAGTGTCCGATTTCTCGTGAAGAATCACGTACTCCCTCGAACTGAAGCCAAACTTGATCATGTCCTTTTCCATGAGTTCCACAAATCGCTGAGCCTCTATCTGGTTATTGTTCACAAAAGTTCCGTTAGCCGAGCCGAGATCAATTATGTAGGGCCGAACTCGCCGACCCGTTGAACCATCACTACGCGTAAATTCTACCAGTCGGAACTGTAGAACTGCATGCTGTTTGGAACATGATGGGTGGTCCACTGGAATATCTACCACAATGCGGTCTCGTCCAATGAGATAGGCACTCTGTCGATGAATGTGTAATACAGGAAGAGCTTCTTCACCTTTGAACGGATAAAGCCTCCATCTTGTTTTTGGTTTTCTTGCCTCTGGAGGCTGATTATACTTAATAACAACACCTCTGTACACATTAGTATCCTCTGCCAGTTTTCCAGATGTGCTGAAATTAGGTTTCTCCTTATCCACCGGCTTTGCATTGTTTTTATCCCTAGTGTCACCTGGTCGACCATACTCGTGTCCATCCTCCTCCGTGTTTCTGAATGGATTATTTCCTCCGTGTCTTTGATTTTCCCTCCTGCGGTCGTCATTTCGCCTCCTCTCTCTCTGCTGGTCCTCTCTCTGTCTGTGTGGTCTGTCATGTCTGTTTTCTCTCTCTTGCTTCACTCTGACCCTGTCTGTATGTCTGTCCTCTCTATCCCCTCGCTCTCTCTTGATATGATGTTTATCTCTTGCCACATCTCTCTCTGCAGATCTTTCTCTATGTCTGTCTGGTCTCCTTTTATCTCGAGGTGGTGTCCATGGTGGCTCTTTTTTAATATTTGGTTGAGGGCTCCCTGATCGTCTCCGTGATGATTTTAATCTGGCAGGGCTCTAAAAATTATAATTATCAAATAACAAATGAAATACAGGAGATATTTAATAAGAAATCCACTACAAGACAATTACATTTCGCTCATTACGCAACATCAGATAACCTATGGTGGCTGTTAAAAACAAACAAAAAAGAAAACTTTAAGAACATTTAAATTTGAGTACGTATATATTTTTCTTGTTACATCTTTCATTTTGTGTAAGCTTATAATATTCTGTGAACATTCATTGATTATCAATGTTTGCAATGATCTTTACCAAACTTCTTGATTTGTGTCGCTTAGGCATTGATCTGTTCTCCTTTTACTTGTTGAATTCCTCTTCACTTGGGGATTAATATTATACCGCGTAGTCTAGAGGATGAAAAGAACAACTTAAATAAGGCCTACACAAAATAAGAATTTATGAAAACAACAACATTCAAAAACGTCCGAATTTCGACTCCACCGGAAACGATTTATTAAGACGTACCAGTAATTGTCGACATTAGTTAAATCAGCAAAATATGAGTCGACCGTACAACATATTGCTCTCCTAATCAATAGAATTCTCTGTATTTGCAAAAAGAGAAGCTTTAAGAATTCTAGAATTTTAGTACCTATAAATAAGGGGACATTTATTTTATTCTGAAGGGGGAAGAGGGGGTGTTCTGTTTTAGTAATGATATCAACTTAGCATTTTCTGATTTTAGCAACAAGTTTGCAACCATTATAGACAAGCATGCGCCAATGAAAATGAGAAAAATAAGACCCAATCAGGTTCCATACATGAACAAAGAACTACGCAAAGCTATCTATAACAAAAAAATGCTACACAACAAATACCAAACTTGTAGGTCAAGGAAGAACTGGGAAGCCTATAGAGTTCAAAGGAACTATGTTACAAAGTTAAAGAATAAATCAGTTAATAATTACTTTTTGGAAAGATGTACAGGTGGTCCGAAATCTAAGGACTTCTGGCCCACTATTAAACCTTTTTTAACAAACAAGGGCAGTTGTGCACAGAAAGATACAGTCTTGTTAGAAAATGATGTGATTGAAACTGACCAATCCAAAATACCAGGAATCTTCAACGACTTCTTTGTTAATGTGGCCAAAAATATAGGAAATTCAAATTTAAGCACTGATGATAATCACCCAAGTGTTAAAGCAATTAGGGAAAACTTGCCACAACTCAGTGATCAATCTTTCCAATTTAAACCTATTGATGAAGAATTTATAAGTAAACAAATTAGTAAGATCAATATTAGAAAAGCTACAGGCATAGACGGGATTTCCCCAAAGATACTACATTACGCGAAGCCTGTTATTATCAGTCCCTTGACCAAACTGGTAAATATGTCGCTGTCATCCTCAGTTTTCCCAGATTCCCTTAAAATAGCCCAAGTAGTCCCTATTCACAAAAAGAACAGTGTCTTAGATAAGGGAAACTATAGACCAGTTAGCGTCCTCCCAGCTCTTTCCAAGGTTTTTGAAAATGCAATTAACACTCAAATATCGAACTATTTTGAGAAAATTTTTAACCCTTATTTAGCGGCATTTAGATCAGGGTATGGTTGCCAATCAACCTTATTAAGAATCACCGAGGATTGGAAGAGAGCTCTTGATGAAAATAAATATGTTGCTGCTATTTTAATGGACTTATCCAAGGCATTTGACTGCCTCCCTCATGATCTAGTTCTGCTCAAACTAAAATCTTATGGTCTCTCTCCACCTGCGGTAGATCTGATAAAGAACTATTTATCTTGCAGAAAACAGTGTGTCAAAATTAGTCAAAATATAAGCACCTTGTTGGATATCTTTAAAGGTGTACCTCAAGGATCAATTCTTGGGCCAGTCATTTTTAATATTTTCATTAATGATATTTTTTATTTTGTAAAAAATTCAGATTTGTACAATTATGCTGATGATAATACCTTATCCAAATCTGATCCTATGTATGAATTAAACTTAGTGCTTAATTTTATTACATGTACTATCATATGACTTTTGTTTATTTATTTATAATACTCACGTTATATTTATTTTTGTTTCTCTTAATGCAATAATATTGCTTTTCAAGTTGTCTATTTTTCTTTAACTTATTCTAAAGAAACTATAAATTCTTAAAACTTGTTAAATTCTTAAAATTCATTTTATCTGTCATAATTTTTGTATGTGTATATATGTACATGTGTTCTTGCATGATAAACGTCTTTCTGTGATATTTTAACTGTGATAGTCGGTTTAAGAGCTCTACAGAGCTCATGTTTATTGTTATGTATGTATACAATGCCGACTTTAAATAAAATTTACTTACTTACTTACTTACTTACTTACTTACTTAGTATCAGAATGAGGGAGTCAATAGTTTTTTCTTTATAATAGGCTAGATTTAGCTTTTTCTGATTTTTGAGTCGTAATAATTTGTGAATGTACCATAAAGTAATATTTTATTTTAAATAGGTCAATGAACCTTTGGGGTAGAACCACTGGCACTGTGGGTAGACGTACGATAGATGACGGGGAGGGGCGTACCCAAGCACCCCGGTGTGGAAAATATATACCCCTCCCCCCCAAAAAATATTTTTAATTGAAGTTTAGCTACTTGTACAAGTTTCCCCTTACCAAAAATTGAGGTACTTTACCAGGCATTTGGGCAAGATACCAGAGCGTGATATTTATCATATATTAATGTAACAATTTTTGGTGTACCAATTTTGTTTTGAAAAACACACGATAAATAATTTTAAGCCGAATCACTAGAGAATGAAAATTATGAATATTTTTTTAAAAATATGATAAAAGGTATACAAAACATGTATTTAATATCAATTCTCTGTAATTATCAAAATTGGTTGGCCACGCATATAAAAACATTTTGATTTTTTAATAATAATTTTAAACAGCTATGTCATTAATTGTAAAATCTAAAGTGGGTTTATGAAATAGACCCTTGGTTGCCATAGAAACGGGGTGCAAAATTCTCAATTTCGTTAATTTTGAAAAACGTGTACTTATCAAGAAAAACTGAGTCCAGAAATGAAAAGGGATAACTTAATATGTTTTCATTATTTAAATTTAATACTACAGATTAAAGTAATTATATCTATAGTTTTAATTTAATCTCTCAATAGTAAATGTCCATTTTACATATTATAACATATCAGATATGTGATTGGTTCAGTGGAGTTTTTGGAGGCTTAAAACAAAAAAGGCACACTGATTACAAATTTAGTAATAATTAATTATGAGAGGCTGATATTTGATTATATCAAAACATGTAAAATATTGGTGGGAGACTCAAAGATGTAAAAGGAATTCAAATGTAAAGATTACTTTTTTCTACATTTTGAAGCATTTTTTGCTTCCTAATTACTTCCCTTGAACTACTCTCTAACGTTGGAGGTACAATGTGTATTTAGTAAACCGCTGATACTAAAACAAGTCCCACAGAGAAAATAAGTCCCACATGAGTCCTACGTGAGTCCCACAGCAAAAGAGCCAATAAATACATATAATAAAGAGTTATTTTGAAAGAATATTATAGTTATATGATCATATATCAAAAAAAGTTTTGATAAAATGTTTTAATTGTGTTAAATAGACGATTGTAAATTTCAGACTACAGCCAAGAACGATAACTCTGCTCAAATGTAAACAATGGCCAAGAACTATATTGACAATGCTTAATCACTGCTGAAAGCTAACTTTTTTTCTAAAAAAGAAAAAAATAAATAAATATATTTTTTTGATAAGGAAGTTAATTAATATGGTGTTATTTCTGATTAATTTGTTCTTCTGATTTACTTGAATTTTTAAGTTTCGTTAAAAATATTCTTCCAATTATATTATATACAACTTTAAACGTACGTTTTATTTTATTCTATTTCACTATTACTTTGTTTCTTACAAACTAAAATAGTTTTACTGTGGTTTTATGTATTTTAACAACAACTTGGTAAGTTTTTCTGACACCCATGTTTATTGTGTATATACACAGAGTCCTGTAGAGATACGTCCCTGGTATACCTGTACACAACACCTGGGGGATGTTATTTACACCTTTCAATCTCCCTGTTGTTTGTATACCTATTACAATAACTTTTGAATAAGGCTGGAGCTAGCTTTCACCATTTTTTTTGATAATTTGATCTGAAAGAAAGTTTTTTTAATGAATGAATTTTATATACGGACTTCAGTAGCCAAACTTTATAGTCCATAACTTAGGTTCTGAAATCCTGCAATTGTGTTATTGAATGTCAGCAAATTCAAAAAGTAAGTAAGTAAGTATTTATTTTAGTGACATTGTGCATTATAAGAGTTGTTTTTTGCACCGTATACAAATAAACAAATTAAAGCGGCAGTCTAATAATTATAAGAAGTGCTTTTCATCTTCGACAGAAGGACTTGAACAGAATTAAAACATCATATTAAAACTTAATAATAAACACGTTTATTTTCCACAAGTTCATCATATTCATCAAATATATTTCCAGACTAAACCCATGCATCTGAATACTAATTCTCTAATTACTGGTAACTGAAAGTTTTTCACAACACAAGTATCTTTAAGGGATGAAAACACAGCTATCTAAGCTGGAAATCGGAATTTTGCAGCTTGATTCCTCATTTCACTTATCTGTTATAAAATACATACATTTTAATGTAATTTAAAAAAAATTAAGATTTCATTAAAATACTAGTATATCACTGTTATCAGCTATAAATCACTTCCAATTTCATATCATGTTATGAATGAGTAAACTAGTTCACTTTCTATATCTATAAATCAATACTTGTAAGTCTGTATAATTGCCTAGGACTGCATAGTCTTAATTTTCAAAAGAGCTTTAGATTATTGAGCTAGTGCATTGCACATATTAATTAAAAATCTCTTTCTCATATGTTTGATAAATACAAGACTAGCATTGAAAAAAAATCATTGAATTTCCAAGGTTTTGATATTGTAAAATTGTTAAATTTATATAAAAATTGATTGAAAATGTCTGTTGTTGGTAGAAGTTTTTTTCCAGTCATTAGAATTGCTACAGAAGGCATATAAATAAAGGAACATTGTGAAAGTTTCATAAAATCTTGAAAATTAAAATTTGGATGGCTTGTTACTTCAATACTTGAGGCAGATGTAAGAGTTATTGCTCTTTGTGTATACACAATCATTAGAAAACATCTTTGAACTTCTTGCATTTTAAAAATATAATTCATTTTATAATAAAATTATAATATCTTTAAAATTTAATATCTGTTTTCAAAAACTACTAAAATGTTATTATTGTTGGGATTAGGAAACACAATAGAGTTATATGAGGATATAGGAGTTATCGTTCTTTGCTTTTGTAACTAATGGTTGTAACCGGCTTCTAAAACAGTTTTTGTGACAAAATTTTAATCAAAATATATCTAAACAATGATAATCTATAAAGATATGTTGTTAAATATTAATTAAATGTCCTATTTCCTGGTGGGACTCATTATTTTTCTGTGGGACTCATGTGGGACTTATTTTCCCCGTGGGACTTGTTTTAGTATGTCCCTAGTAAACAGCAATGAACATTTTCTGCCGAAAGATCTCATCAAAGTTTAACAGTCTGGAAGAAGAAAAGAAGGCTAGACATCTTAAACAATGAAGACAGAAGGTAAATTCATGTATATACTGAGCATTACAAAAATATCATATTTTCTTAATTTTATTTGCCTTACAATACACAGTTGTTTTACCGATAGTGGTCAGTGGTCCTTATCAAATCAAGCGAACTATACCTTTTGACAGTTTGACTTTCTGACCAATGAATTAATTATTTTTATTAATAAAAATGAATTTAAAGCATATAAACATCACCTGCTGATACAGCTGAACCCCCCCTTTCGAAATATAAACTGATAAATGTCTATATAGAGATTGTATAAAATCTGTGCCATTCAGTAGGTTTACTTTTTATGATGTGCTGAGAGAGACTTTTAAGTGAACATTATTTATCTTTATAATATAAATTTCCACTTCTGTCAGTTTTCATTCATTGTTTATCCTATTATTTCAATTCTTTATTGGCATTAGGCACATATTTTACAGAATTGTGTTGTTAAAATATTTAACTAGAGCAAGTTTGTTTCTATCAAAAAAAGTGCATCAAACGTTTATAATGTGTGAGCACAAGCATAAAGTAGCTAAGTTTTTTAAATAGTATTCTGTATATCAGCAAAATATGGTCATGTGATTTTCATAAGCAGAAAATAGGAAAACAGCATGTTTGTTTTGATGTCATTGTTTTATTTAATAGCTTCTATCTTTTAAACTTTAAATTTATTATATATATCCAAAACTATACTATATGTATTGACAAGATAGATCTAGGTTAAGAATGCACAGGAAATATTGAGTTATTTTTGTTTATATAGACTCTTTCATTCGTCTGTGAAGTACCGGTACTGTATAATCTATAGTTCAATTTTGTGTGAATAATAATAATCTTTTCAAATAGCAAACAGTGAAAAATATATTTGTACACTTGTACATATGTATTAGTGTTAAAACAAAATTTAACTAGAGGTACTGTGAGCAAAGAGCTCACTAAATGATACCCCCTGCCTCCCATATGGTTATAACTGATGACAAATCCATGTTTTACTGTGGCCGGGAAACCCAAAATATGTGTCGAATCAAAAAGTAAAATAGGAGGTGCACAATGGCAATATGTAATAAAGATTCTGTGAAAGAGTGGTATAAGAGGAGTTGCGGATTATAAGAGATGGGTACCCTAAAGCGTAACAGACAGACGGACGTACAGACAGATGGACGTACAGCTAGACGGACATACCGATTACAGTACATGTATACCCTACCACTTTTCAAGCGGAGGGTATAATAAAACTATATACATGTACATATAGAATATTCACCTCTGATTTATAGTGATATTTGTTTTATACACACTGACCATGTTTTATAATATTCTAAACAAATTATTTGATACTCGGGCAAATATTCACTACTGGTAAGATGATCACACACATGAACATGTCTGTGTATGAATGAAATGAATTTTCCTTTTGATCATGTTCCTAGGGCATGCTCTGTGTTCTACATTCAATATCATGTTTCATCATCAGTTTGTACAATACTGTTATATTCACTGTCATTGAACTGCCTTATCATCATGATTATTGTCATAATTTGAATAAGTCTATATTTTGTTTTAAGTGTAGTTATCATCTTTAACAAATTTGCTGTAAATTAATGGTATGCAATTCAATGTATACCAAAAAGTTTATGAAGGTTGTTCTAGTAATTCACTCATGTAGTGCATGTTTTGAATTATTTTCAATTCTTTCATGTATTAAAAACATTAGGACAAAATACTTTATGTTCATCATTCATTCATTGGATTTTCACAAGAACCTTTTCAATAAAAAACTTAAAAATATCTGTTTTAATCATGTTTCGTCATAACTGTCATATAGTCCCAGTCGATGTAACTTGGTTAATGTCATGAATATCGAACATAAAAAGATTGTTTTATCTAAATTCTCTGTTCTGATTTGTACAATGTAGTGCTGTGTTCTTTGTGTCTCTGACGGGATTTGAACCCGTTAAATTGCAATTTTGAAAATTTCAAATGCACATGCTCATTATACTTTAATTTTGCTCTTAAGTTGGACTCAATGCGAAGTTAATTAATGTGCAGTAAACTAATTCAGTATTTCACATTAAATTCTTTGTGTGAAGGTTTTTCAAATTTAATTCAGAGTAATTTCAGTTTCATTTGAATTAATCTTCATCTGAACAGGACATAATCTTTCTGAGGATGCTTCTATATTCATAAAACTATTAAATCATGGCTTTGCTTTTTTTAAAAACAGAATACCCCAGTATTAGAGATGTCTGCCATCCTACCTGGCTTGGGGATCCCGATATAAACAAACTTGAAACTAGCGCTAGACTACATATTTTTAAATTGTATAATTATATTTTCTGCATATAGAATGAATGGAAATCTATTGCATTCAAAACATCATAACACAGACAGGATGCCAAGAGGTTAAAGCATGCATTTTAGTTTGACGTCAAAATCGTTGAACCCTGAGGAACTGCAGTGTCATAAGCGAAAATCAGAAAATCACGCTCACTTTTTTAAATATAAAAAATCACATTTGCAATCATGGTAGAATAAAAAATGTAAATGTAAACAATGAATCATTATTTTTGAAGTCTCATAACCGCAACAGTGTGTGCAAACATATTTTCATAACTCGCTAACGCGCGTTACTCAATTTTTTTGCATACTGTTGCATTTATGAGACATTGAATATCTTTCAAAAAATAATGATTCATTGCTAGAGAGGATGCTTCCATATCAATATGACTAATCATGGCTTTGTTGTTCTTGATAAACAGATTTTTCATTTATGTTCATTTGTAAAACTGTGATGACACCCCTACCTCCGGGGAATGCTGTGGACAAACTTAAATCGACAATACTTAGGGAAGCTTCCATATCAATATGACTCATCATGGCTTCCATACTTCAAAAGGTTTTTCCTATATACATGTACATGTTTTCCTATGTAAAATTATGAGCCCCACCCTACCCCTGACGGTCATGATATGAATAAATTTGAAATTTTGCACTACCTGAGGATGATTCCATATCAGTATGACTAATTTTGGCTTTGTTTTTTTTTTTTTTTTGAATTTTTCCTGTATATTTCCATGTAAACTCTGTTCCTTTATTGTGGCCCCACCATACCACCAGCATGATTTGAACAAATTTGAATACACATGTACATTATGTAATGAAGGTTTCACATAAGTTTTAACTTTTCTGGCACAATAGTTCTAAAAAATATTTTTGAAATTTTCACAAATTCTTCATCCAAGGATGCTTTGTGATTGGTTGAAATTGGCCCAGTGGTTCAGGAGAAGTCAAAATGTGAAAAAGTTTACAGAACAGACTACAGAGCTGGCAAAATGTGATCAGAGCATTCATTATACTAAATATTGCATCTATGGTAACTTGTATAATTTGGTACAACAGTAAGGAGTTTTATCCATACATACTGATTAGAAGTGAAATGGAATTTATAAATTTGAGTGGTAGACAGATCTCCAGATCCTAAATCTGGTATGTATAGTTAAGACAGTCCAAGCAATATATATTTTAAACGGATTCAAGAGAAGTTGAGATTCCACAGAATTATGACTTCGTGGAAAATAGTATATGTCTACAGCAATATCAAAGGAGCTTTTAATCAATTCATCAGTCTGTAATGGTATAGGCCATGGATATTGGTCTGGGTAGCCCAGTTAATAAAACCATTGACTGCCTGGGTTGATTGATTCCTACTGTGAAATCACTAACTTTTGGGGTTTTCAAGATATGAAGAAACCCACTAATTTCTGTCCACAATGAAAAGTAATATTTTACATGTATTACTACTCAATAGTTCTTCATCCATAAAAAAAAATCCCCATGAACCTGTGCTTTTTTCTCAAACCATGAAAATTGGACCTTGGGAAAATAGTTGACTTTACAGTATACATTTTTCTACTTTTCTGCTACTGTACAAGTCCAAAATGCCAGTATGATCATACAATTTGCACTATACTACATACAAAATAAAGTAAAATGTGAATTTTTTAAACAAGAAAATGTAAAGTCAATTTATTCAGAAGATGTCTGCATTGTATCAGAAATCAAACAAAGATCATCATTAACAACATACATTCGTTATAACATGATTATGTAAGATACGTTCACCAGATCATGTGAAACATACATATAAACTGAAATTCAAAGTCCATATCAACAATTATATTTCTGGCTTCATCAACAAATTAAATTTTGCATTTTTCTCAGTCAATTTTAACATCAAAGGAATCCTGATATACATGCACATCTTTCCTTTCAGAATATATGTACATTGTACTATCTTTAAAAAAAAAAAAACATACAAGACATGAAACTACTAGATTCTAACATATTCCAAAACTCATGGTTAATAAACACATGGTTTTATCTCGAAAACTATAAGGTTGAACTATTATTATCTTTAAAAAAAAAGATTCTGGTAAAATCATATTGAATGAAATAGTTGTAAATATATGGCAAATGTAATGGATTGAGTAGTTGTAAGTTATATATCTATGACTCTCTTGTCTCACGCGTACTTCAATATGGCCTTATTTATAGGGTTACATTGTACACCTAAAGTTACCATATGATTTTTATTAAGTTTCTTCAATGCAAAATATTCAAGCTGTTTGCACATTCAAATTTGTAAAACAATCTTCTGTCAATGTCTGCCACTGAAATATGGCATTGATTTTCTTTTAGAGGGTTTGTACAGGACTGTGTAATGATTGCAGTGAAAACTATTAAACCCATTAGAGTTCAGTTGTAAACGTGTTCTAGCACCTTAATGTTAACTTTTTATTTCATTAGACCTGTATGTTGTCTCAAAAAGGTCTATTTTTACAATGTAAGCATTTGAGGTACACAAGTAATTTCAAAGTGTAAATTTTTTCACACATTTTTAAAGAACAACCATGAATTTTTACTTTTAATAAATGAATTGAAAGACTTTTTTTCAATGCTACATGTATATACATATATTTCATGAACCACTGTCATTAAATGCTTGAAAGTACAAATTATATCTGGAATATTGTAAATATCACTTGAGTCGAAGTAACACTCTCACAAGTTTCATACAAATGACATGAAATCTATTGGGTATCCACCCTTTGCACCAATCATCCAATACCTAATAATCAATTACATTAAAATTGATAATAACAAGCATTCAATATCTTTTCATATTCAACTCAGCTCCCATGAGATAACAATAAAATGAATCACATTTCACAAGAACTTTTGTATTGAACATTAAAGAAAGATTCTTGCCTATCATGGTTACAGAATTCTTATCCAAAAAAAGACACAAAGAAAGATAATTAGCTATTACTTATTTTCTTTCTAAATTTGAACAATTATTAATAAATTCGCTCATAAAACAGGAGATAGGCCTGGGCTCTCTGGACCGTGGACTCCGTGGTCTCGCTGACACGACTATCACTGATGTGATACCACCTCCCAGGTGGCACCAGGCGGTCCACCAGACTCTCTTCCTGTTCCTCTAGACTGGCAGTGCTGTTCTGCTGCTCTGGGTAGCGTTTGATACAGTCATTGATAGAGGGTGCCCCCGAGTTGATAAAGTCTCCTGTAATACCAATGTTGGGTCGGACTTTGACGTAAGCTGTGTAGTGTCCAGCGTTTAGGCGACCACTGTGTTCCACTACTCCATACAAGGCATAGAGAATTTTCTTCTGTCCTGGTCTAACTCCCTAAATTTAAAGAAAAGAAAACCAGTTATTATAAATGCAACCCTGTTGTATTATACATGTAAAAACATTAAAAGAGCAACTTACATTTAATGTATAACTGTAAGATACTGTGAAGTCACTAATTTTTGTGGGGCTTTAATTTTCGTGGTTTTCCATGTATGAAGAGCCCCACAAATTTATGTCCAACACGAAATGCAATTTTTTATATTTTTTACAACTGAATGATCTTCAACTGAGAAATCAATTCCCAATAAACCAATGTATTTTCCTCAAACCACGAAAATTTGACCCTGTGAAATTATGCGATTTTACAGTACCTTCATGAGCATGTTTAAAGTAGTTTTCAGAATTTAGATGTAATCTAGTTGTTTTTTAGCTTACCTGGCACAGTGAACTGCAGTAAGGAGCTAGATCCAGAACAAAAGGGAAATCTACATGCCGGTTCACCTTACGAGAACTAAAACCAACCTGTTAAATACATCATAATCATTTCTATATAATTCATTAAAACATACAAAAGTTTGTAATAATTCATTAGTAAATGTAAAGTTAGTTTATCTATAGAGAAATTGGTGCTACATGAATATCAGGACAATTTTGAAACATGAATTATATTATTATACATAGATAGATATACATGCATTTAAACTAGAAAACTGACCAGTAAGCAAGGGCCCCACCATGGGGTAGAATTATAAGGGTGCAGCTTATGGAATGATTAAAAAATATATTAAGAATACGCGACAGCAACTGTATTCTTAAAATTTCAAGATATTTCATGAATATCCAAAAACGTGAAAATAATATCCTTGTATTTACATTAGGCAGTAAAGAACAACTTAACAATGAATGTATATTTAAACAATACATGTAATGAAGCTTGTGTTATATAAAATGCCAGCCTTCAATGAATGCAAATATCAAGAGGGTTTGACCTTAACTTCAAAACAAACAGCAGTTGCAGACAAAGGTTTTAATTAATCTTGAAGTGACAGATAAAGTGAACACACTAAATTTTCTGCAGCTGGCTAGATAATTAATCCCAAGGGATTAATTGTACCTCTCTCATCATTTTCTTCTAAAGTTACAGAAAGAATTTTTTCATTATTAATGATAGAATAGGGTTTTTATCCAACTACATAAAAAATTAATAATATTCTTGAATTTACATACAGGGAAAAAAGTAAAAATAAATATTTTTTAAATCTATTTCTTGTTTTTAGAATTCAATGAAATCATACTCATTGTGTGGGGTATTTTAACAAAAATAAAGTATAAACATTTATATTTAAATCCACATTTCAGAGTTTCATAGCATTCCAAATTGACTTTTCAAAACAAACTTCATTTGCAGACAACGGTGGTAATTTATCTCAATGTGACAGATAAAGATAATGCCTTGGATTTTCTTCAGGAGGAAAGCTAATTAATCCCAAGGGACTCATAGTAGCACTCAGTTTACAATGGGAACATCTCTCTTTGCCAATGCATTCTTATATAAAGTTAAGGAATCTACCCCACTACCCCAGCTCCAAACCAGGGGACATAGAAAAACAAACTAAGCATCAAAATATGTCTTTATGCCTATTGAACTACCATACCAAATTTGATCTTAATTGGGCAACCATAAAAAAGGTTATTAAGAAAAAACAGAAAATTTGTGGACAGAAGAATGACAGACGGACATACAGACAGACAGACGGACGGACAGACAGACTGATTACTATAGGGCACCCGCAAATTCTTGCGGGGCCCTAATAACTTTTAGTTTTTACTATCAAATTTTAATAGCTTGGCATGCATTATTAAAAAAAAAAATACAGAATACATTTTTTTTTTTGGCATTTCTGGATTTAAAAAAAAAACACATTTGTATGCAAATGTAGTGGTCATTTTTCTCCATAAATGCTAAAGGCAATTTTTAAAGGAATTATGTTAGATTTTCTTAACAAAAATTAAATCAACTTTATGCCAAATTTCTTACCTGCTCAAATCGTTTAAGGTGTAAGGTAAGCACAGCTGGTGGAGTGTAGATCAAGTACTGCTTTGCTGCATTTGAATATACTTTTTCTTTTTTATCTGAAATATGAATCATGTTTCATTTTACTTGTATATATTTAATTTTTTTTACATGTTTATCAAGTAAATCATGATTTTAGCTGTTCACGAAATAGTACTTGTAGCTATTGAAACAAAATTATGAAGATGTATGGCATAAATAAGTTTTAGAATGAGTTCAGAAAAAAAGGTAAATCACAGAAAGAAAAATTAAATCAACAAATTATTTTAAAATTAACATTAATTTCACAAAAATTCATTTTGTAAGATCCATTTAAGCATAAATACTAAGACTTATGAAACTGAAAGTGAGCTGCACAATATAAGTATAACTATAGTTATATTTACCTTTGTTGAGACTTTGACTGTGCCGGTATTTCGTCTGCGTACACTTAGCACATCCAAACTTATTGTTGCCCGTGAGTAGCTCTGCCGAGGTGAACTGGTGTAAACATGTCATTATGGTACACTCCCTAGAACTGGGGTGATACCTTGACCCGAGGGTGACCTTTGACCTGACCAATGCTTCCCTCTTTACTTCTTTCACACTTTTGGAATGATGCGGAGGTGGAGTACTAACACCTATTTTCTCACAATTGGATCCACCACTCTGCAATTCTACTACGCCATTCTCTCCTTGATGGTACTCAACACTATTGACTAAAGGTGTATCTTCTAGAATTAAGTTTCCTAACTTTGCAGTCAGTTCACTATTTGTGCTACTGTTCCTGGAGTGAGAATACATACGTTCTCCGTTCACCTTGACCTCGTCCTTGACCTGATATGACCCTACCTGAGGTTCCACACTTTCACTGCTAGTCCTTCCACAATTATCAGTTTCTCCAATACCGTTACTAACTATGTGGTTTATTTTGGGAATACCAATGTTACATTCTGAATCTAATTTACAGCAACCGTCTATATCATTGTCACATTCTATGTCATTTTCCAATCCACCATTGTCTTTGCAATTAGAAAGTGAACTTTCATGAGATATACATTCACTATCAAAAACAGGGTTTTCAGTTTGACCATTAATTGTAGGTTCTGTGCCGTTGTCTTGAGTTTTGTGGTCACTACTGCAGCTCTGAGAGGCTGATGCTATACTAACTAATCCGCCCTCGTTCCCTATTGAGGAGTCTTCCTGTTTGAGTGTTGAGGTGCTAGTTCCCGAGGTAAGCGTATCAGTATTGCTGCTTGAGGTACCACTGTCCACCCCTCGGATACTAACTTGATCCACCACTGGTTTTTCCTGAGACGAGTGTGAGGGCTCAGCTAGAGAGTTTACTAAACTGAGTTTACTAAAACATCTTGAAGTATCACTCTCCAGATTGTCTTCTATGTCAGCATCTGGAAAATTTTCAAAGTTATTTTTACAAGATGTTGATGTTAAACAGAATCATTTATCATGAAGTTTTCAATTTCAGTCAATCTTTCTTTAAGTGTTGCTATCAACATTGTTGATGACCGAACATGCACTTTGTTTTGTTGGATGTGGTCAGAATTTCAAAATATCAATCTAAATTCCTCTCTCACTTAAAATATTCATATAACTATTAATACCACATAACATGTTTGTCAATACTTTTCAAGTAAGACAAACACTGAACTGATTCAGAGCTTTAATCCTTAGGTAGAACCACCCCCCTCCCCGTTTTACCTGAGGGGTCCTCTCTACTGCTGGACTCCTCCTCTGGATCTTTAGAACCTCCGTCTTCCTCTTTTTCCCCCTCCTCCTGGTCACCTTCCTCTTCATTTTTCGGCAGACTCATGTCATCAGATGGGGACAGTAGATTTTTGGTCTGTTTAGCTTTTTTCTGTAAAAAATAAAATGGTGTTATACAAACAGTAAATGTACAGTTCTAGCTCTCTCAAAATTATAAAATGAAAGAAATCTCAGGAATCAGGATATCGAGGATACACAATAAAACGAGATATTTGTGAAACACTTAGTCCCCGAAAAGTCCAAGAGGCATAACTAATTCTTTTCTGTCAATCATAAACGAACACCAAGTTATTATAACTGGAACTTACATTTTGAGGGGAAGGGGGGGAGTTATAGACTCATTTTCTAAAAGGCAAAATGTCTGCTCCTTCACCCTACTGAAAAAATATGTGTATCTTTCTTAACACTTGTTCATACCCTAAGTTCTATATGCAATACACTAGATGTACCTTTGCCTCCTTTTTAGCCTGTTTCTTCAGCTTCCTTTCCATGTGTTTACTTGGTCTGTCTGTGTGGTCTATAACGGTATCCTCTTGGTGTTCTAAACTGTCTTTTTTACGTCCTCCCAACATCTGATTGGGTCGCTGGGGTTTCTCCTCTGTCACCGGCAAGGACAGGTCCAGAAAGGGCTCAAATATCTGGGAGATCTGGAGTTTGATAAAAGATGTTAAGTATACAGAGATAAAAGGCAACACACAAATGTCATGCAAGGTACCATCTCGCATATATGAATTCATTTAATTTTGTTTCATTTGATGACATTAAGGAAGTCAACAAGGAATAATTCTTACATTTTTACATTCCTCACACGTAACTGTACTCATCAGGTATCCCCCAAACAAAGAGTCCACAAAGGTGTATTTCACTTGGCGACCGTATTCTACAACAGAGAAAAGTATTTCTCATATTTGTCATTTGTTCTATTTAACTTATTTACTTATGTTTTTACGACTATGAACACTAAAACAAGAACTCTCAAAATTTTGTTGAACCTTGCAAAAATTATCATCCCCCAAAAAGATACCAAAAACCTTCATTAACATTACGTTATGTATATCAATTATTCTTCTTTGAAAAATTCTCAATCAGCCCTGGATTTTCAGTAAGGCATGGCATTCTCAGCACCACGTAATTAGTGTCTGTCAAATGGCAAATAGATTCTTATCCGTTAAGAAATTAATAACCAGGAATATCAGGAACTTTAAACTGTTGTTGACAATGATTAGATAACTTAAGCCCCACCTCTTTACCCTACAAGACCTTGTTATTGGATTTGTTACACTCGTTGACATTTGCCCAAATTTCTATCCCATGTATGAAAGCTGTGTAAGTTTCAGACGCTAATTATGTAACATCGAGAATGCCATGCCTTACTGAAAGTCCTAGGGTAAATGAGAATTGTACTAACTGATTTGGTAAACAATTGTACCTTTGATTTTGATTTTCATTTCATCATCCACTTTCTTTGGGTTGACATTCTCTGGCAGCTTGAAGTGCTTTAATATCCCAGATTGTCCCCTCTGTAAACAATGGCACACATGCTCAAACATGAAAGAGGATTTCAATGTATATATATTGTTTTACAAACAATCCCAATAGTGTTATCAAATATTGTATGTGTACTTAAAAAAACATCTTCATATTTAAACATCTTTGACACTGACAATGATGCACCAATCAATGAAAACCGCTAAGAAATCATATATAAACACCATTTATGACATGGGAGTTTGGAGCAATAATTCATAAGCCAATAACTCTACACCCAGTGTTTGAGCTAAATTTTGAATTTGCCATTTTATATATGCAAACAAAACTTAGTTTAATATGAAGATTTGCTTTATAATCTCCAATAAAATAGCATATTCTTACTTTACCATAAAAACATTAAAGGATTGGAGTAATAAAAGAGTCCTAATGAAAATGATTGATGATAAGAACATTTAACTAGAAAACTGACCAGTCAGCAAGGGCCCCTCAGCGGGGTAGAAATATAAAGGTGCAGCTCACTGAATGAGAGTTTTACTTGATTACATTTTTAAAAAAAAATATATGAAGATTATAAGTAACAACTGCATTTTTAAATTTCCAAGATAATTCCTGAATGTCAAAAAAAACCTGTAATGAGTAACCTTGTATTTACATAAAACAGGGAAAATCTAATGTCTTATTAAAAAAAATAAATTAAATGTGTATCTAAAAAAAAATTAAGCAGGTGTTTTATAAAATGCAAGCCTTCAGTGAATACAAATATCACCCAGGGTTGACCTCAATTTCAAAACAAACATCAGTTGCAGACAAAGGTGTTCATTAATCTTCATGTGACAGATAAAGATGAGCCTCTAAATTTTCTGCAGCAGGCTAGATAATTAATCCCAAGGGATTAATTGTACTGCTCTCTCATCCTTTTCTTCTAAATTTACAATAAGAACTTTTTTTTAGCTCTGACAGAATGGGGTTATTATCTGATTACCAGTTAAAATTAACAACATTAAGGCAGCAAAAAAAACATAAAAATAAAAAAATAATTAAAAAAATAAAATAGTAATAATAAACAAGAGGCCCATGGGCCACATCGCTCACCTGAGCACTGTGGCTAGGAAAAAGTAGAAATTGGTTTATTATTGAAAAGTTTAAGTCCAAAGGCAGTCCCATGACCAATCATGGCTTTGCTATTCTTGAGAAGAAGATTTTTAAAGAATATTCCAATATATTTCTATGTAAAACTTTGGTTGGCCATTTTGGCCCCGCCCTACCCCTGGGGGTCATGATTTGAACAAACTTTAATCTACACTACCGTAGGATGCTTCCATATAAATATGATCAATTATGGCTTTGTGATCCCAGATTGTCCCCTCTGTAAACAATGGCACACATGCTCAAACATGAAAGAAGATTTCAATGTATATAAATTTGTTTTACAAACAATCCCAATAGTGTTATCAAATATTGTATGTGTACTTAAAAAAACATCTTCATATTTAAACATCTTTGACACTGACAATGATGCACCAATCAATGAAAACCGCTAAGAAATCACATATAAACACCATTTATGACATGGGAGTTTGGAGCAATAATTCATAAGCCAATAACTCTATACCCAGTGTTTGAGCTAAATTTTGAATTTGCCATTTTATATATGCGAACAAAACTTAGTTTAATATGAAGATTTGCTTTATAATCTCCAATAAAATAGCATATTCTTACTTTACCATAAAAACATTACAGGATTGGAGTAATAAAAGAGTCCTAATGAAAATGATTGATGATAAGAACATTTAACTAGAAAAATGACCAGTCAGCAAGGGCCCCTCAGCGGGGTAGAAATATAAAGGCGCAGCTCACTGAATGAGAGTTTTACTTGATTACATTTAAAAAAATATATATATATGAAGATTATAAGTAACAACTGCATTTTTAAATTTCCAAGATAATTCCTGAATGTCAAAAAAACCCTGTAATTAGTAACTTTGTATTTACATAAAACAGGGAAAATCTAATGTCTTATTAAAAAACTAAATTAAATGTGTATTAAAAAAAAAATTAAGCAGGTGTTTTATAAAATGCAAGCCTTCAGTGAATACAAATATCACCCATGGTTAACCTCAACTTCAAATCAAACATCAGTTGCAGATAAAGGTGTTCATTAATCTTCATGTGACAGATAAAGATGAGCCTCTAAATTTTCTGCAGCAGGCTAGATAATTAATCCCAAGGGATTAATTGTACTGCTCTCTCATCCTTTTCTTCTAAATTTACAATAAGAACTTTTTTTAGCTCTGACAGAATGGGGTTATTATCTGATTACCTGTTAAAATTAACAACATTAAGGCAGCAAAAAAAAAATAAAAATAAAAAAATAATTAAAAAAAATAAAATAGTAATAATAAAAAATGATATTTAAATATATATCTTGGAATTCAATAAAATTATCATAAATCATTGTGTACAGTATTTGAACCAAAATAAAGTATGAACATTATTTTAAATCCATATCAGAGACTGTAATCATCATTCAAAATTGACCTTAACTTCAAAACAAAGTTCATTTGCAGACAGAGGCAGTATAGTTATTAACTATTCTCAATGTGACAGATACAGATTGTGCTTAGGATTTTCTTCATGTGGAAGGTTAATTAATCCCAAAGGACAAATTGCACAGCCTTCCCAGTTTACAATTGTAACATTCTCGGCAGTTATCTCTCTTTGCCCATTCATTCTTATGCATAGTTAAGGAATGTACCCCACCACCCCAGCTCTAAACCAGAAGACATAGAGAACATAGAGCATCAAAATATGTATTTCTGCCTACTGAACTACCATACCAAATTTGAATTTGATTGGGCAACCATAAAAAAATTATTAGGAAAAAACATAAAAATTGTGGACGAAAAAAACAGACGGACAGACAGACAGACGGACAGACAGAGTGATTATCCTTGCAGGGCCCTAATAAAAGATAAAGGTACTAACAAGTTAAATTTATAAAGGTGTGACAACGGTACCCCATCTATGGTGGATTCATCCTACTCCATGTTTGATGTAGTTAACAAGTTTTAGTGAAAACCTTCCACAACAAAAATACAAATTATGAATATTTTTTTCAGATCACCTTGATTTCTTCCATCCTCATGTTATCCAGAAGGTATCGCAGAAGTTCATGACTGTCTTGTTGCTGAAAACCACGAAATCGTTGGGCTCTGGAACAAAAAAATAATTTGCAAGCATAAAATAAAATCTTTTTGATTAAACCTCTTATCAAGTTAAAAAAAATTAATAGAAACTACGAAGCATTGTTGATTTAATTTGCATTTGGAAAAACCACTATTTTGAATTATACAAAAAGCACTAGTTTATCAGCATACTTTTTGCATATCTGACTAAACAAAGGAATAGGATTAACAGTGCTGGAACGGGCAGAGGAATTGTTCATCTCTTGTAGAAACGCTATCATGGTCTGTGTCAGGGGACCAGCTTCTGGTAATGATATTTCCATAGGAGCCTGAAAATAAGAAAATACACACTCTGATAAATAACCTAATGTACATGTACATAAAAGTATAAATTTATCATTGATATTAAGTTTTAAATTATTTACATTTATTACATGTAGTATTTGCAAGTTAACATTTTTGTTTTAAATAAATGCCCAGGTAAATTTTTAATACTGGAAAAAACAGTCTTTTGTACCAATTTATTTTCCTTTCATTTTTTTAAATTTCAGTCTAGACTGTTTCCCAACTTACAAGATCTGGTAATATCTCTTCATCACTGTCATCCGACCCTGAGCTAGAATCTAGGTCACTGTCCCGTTTACAGGTGAGGGTACACAACCGGCCCTTTTTACTCTTCTCTACTACCACTGACTCCAAGCAAGGTGTCTGAGTCAAATTCTGAAGAAAACAAGGAAAAAGGCATACAAAGCAAATCCATTGAAAATCTAAAGACAGTAAGGAAAACCTACTGAAATAAAAATATTGACTCTATACTTATTAAATACATACCTGCATAACTGCATTGAAGAAACATGTATTTCCAAGATTACTCAAACCCTGAAATAAATAAGAGTAATGAATACATGTACTACACAGTATCAACAATCATTTCTTTTTACAAAAAAAAGGGGAAAAAAAATTTGAAAAGGAAGTATTATTTCACTTCAAATGTTTTGGAGAATTACATGTACGTGAAACATACAGCTTCAGGACATTGAAAATTGGGGCTTATATTACTGTAACTACCAATTTCTCTTTCACTAACCTTGACCTTTGAACATACTCCTGATGACCTTGGTGTCAGGGTAGAGGATTTGGAGGACTGCTCAACGACTCCCACTGAGCTGCCAGTCTGACTTTGTTTGCGACCTGTAAAACAAAGAATTCTCAGGTATAAACTCTTCACCTTCTTACCCATAAAGTAAAATCATCTACAGCAAAACTCAGTTATAAAGAAGTCACTGGAACCTATGAAATTACGTCGCTATATCTGTAATTCACTATATTATAACCATACATGAAATTCATTAAGGACCCTCTCTACACAAGTGCAAAATTTTCTTTGGACATTGAGAAAAATATATTGTATAAAGGAGTTAGTATAGAGCTTATTTATTTAATTTTCAATGTATGGTGCATAGCATTTACCCCTGGAAAAATGTTCAAAGACAACACAGTATCAGTGAATAGAAATCACTGTTAATAATTTCAATAGAGAAAAAACATGTAAATAACACTTTCAGTTAATCTATTTTGGCCTTGTAAAATAATGAGAATACTTGAATTTATTTCGAATTGAGTAATATTGTGTAAATTTCTATTTTTTAGAATTTAGATCTAAGGGCAGATCACTCTAACTGCAGAAAAATACCATAGAATCAGAACTCTTTAGTGTGCAGTGTAGAGAGGGTTCTTAAATTTATACAGCTGGAGATCAAAGATGACTTCACTATATCTGTGAATGTGCAATATCCATGCTTGCTCTAAACGAGTCTTAAGGTCAAGATCTAGTAAATGACTTTAGAATAATTTTTCAGTGCTTAATCCATTATGAAGTCATAATCACTTTCAACTTTCTTTTTCCAGGACTTTACGGATCTAATAGAATTATGTAGAAAATAAAGTATTTTCATGGAATTCAATTTGAAATCACATGAAAAGTAGTCCCGATACCTATCTTAAATTTAACATTATTTTAAAGTAGAGACTAAGAACATACAAATACCCGTTTTCTGAAAAACTGTAGGCAATCTGGATACATTTTCTTTGTCTGATAATGAAAAAACTCCCATTTTTAATACTGGTTTTCTTAATTTTTCATTGAAAATGACAGTTTAAAATATGTTTTTTCATCTTGATTTTTCTACAAATTATGCCATGAAACACCTATTTTGACCAAGCTAATGTTATAAAGCATCAATAAAGGAATTAATTTCTTGAATTTGAAAAATCTGTAGGCACCCTCCATTTACTAGATCTTGACCTTAATGTATTTGTACAAACAAGTCTATAATCATAAAGTTCTGATATCATTCCATCCGTTTAGATCTACATGTCACAGAAATGTTCTTTTCAGGGTTTTTTCACATCACACTTACAGCTGCATGTAAGTAAGCACTGATAATTTCTTATGTTTTATGATAGTCTGTATACCTATATCAGTCTGGGGCAGTCCTGCTTGCTTCCTTATAATATCTATGCTCTCTTGTAGCCTTTTACTTTGCTCTATAGGAACTTCATCATCACACTTGTAACACCTGGAAATTTTTTTGGTTTGAAATTCAATGAGAAATTAAATTTAAGAAATTCTTTTAATTATTTTTTTTTATTTAATTACTGTATTTACCACTATCATCTAATGTACATGCTCATTCAAAATAAAATTTATAACAACTATTTTATCAGCATGAGAGAATGGATGCTTTCAATGTTCAATCTTTTTAACAGAAAATATTTTTCACATACCATATAGTCCATGAGGTGGTGTTGATAACTAAACAATGACAGCTAGACCTTGGCGTCTCGTAATGCTTCAATGCATGCTTCTCTCGAGAATTACGATCACATCCCTGTAACATACCGTCCATAATGTTTATACTGACACATACATTTCATCACTCTGCTAGAATAATAACTGATTTTCTAGATACATGTATATGTCAATAATTACCTACATCTAATGAAGAGGACTGACCTGATTCCCACACTGTAGACACACCCACAGAGTTGGCTCTACATCCAGGGCAGGGCTAGCCTCCGCCTCCTGGCCCGTCTCCCCTTCTGTCGTGGTTTTACGAGTTGTTTCATTGGTACAAGACTAGAATTTTAAAAAACCTAGTGAATAACATTCCAGTTATAAAACTCAAAACACAAATTCAGGTCTAAAATATACATTTTACATTAAAATCAGATGAATTAGTAGCAATAATATTCATTTTATAAGGTAATTACAAATGTGGTATTCTGAGGGTGTTCATTTTTTATTCTTAGCTTTAGAAATGGAACAAGAATATTTTTCATGCCAAAACAGAAAATTAACAGCAGCATGCTAACTTACAGCACACTCTCCATATACTTGTTTCATTAATCCTTTTTTCATGGCTGCCACATTTACTGCCATGTTAATGTGATTACAGCGCGGTACTGAAAAAAATAATAAAGATTCAAATGCTCAACTACACTGCATTACATATATTGTTCTAGAAAGTTTGAATCTATTTTATGCATTTTAAATGTGTATTTTTTCCAGTCTAATTAAGATCAATTTCTGTTTCATGAAAAATTGTTAAGTTAAATTGAAGTAAAGAAAAAAGTATTACAAATACATGTTTCAATTCTGGTATTTCTTATATAAAATATTCAGGACTCTTAATTGCCATTTAACAGATTAATTTCCAATTCAGAAAAGATAACTATTTTCCAAATTCAATGGTGTTTTTTTATTATTTGTCCTTTGTAATGATCAAGAAAATCAGATTGTAACAAGTTTTTCTAGGTTGATTTTTTCCGCTTCCCACCTGCCAGAACTTCAATAATTTGATAATATCCCCAACTTCAATCCTATTCTTTGTAGCAAAACAGTGCCTTGAGAGCCCTGATATGACAATGCACTGACTAGACACTCACCTCCTAAAGCATCATCTGAAGAGTCCGACACCTCTTTGGTCTTACGAAGTTTGTGCTTTTTATTCTTTCCCATGTTATACGACGGGGTGGCTCCAGATTCTAGCACTCTCATTGAGCCAGATATGGTCAAATTCTAAATCTTCAAAAAAAGTTACATATATGTATTAAATTAACATAAGATACTGATTGACTAACAAACAGGGTTGTCCAAGACCTGGAGGCCAAAAAATTTATTACCCCACCTATAATGACTGATTTTCCTAGTTATTTTGGGAGTCCCAATCTATCTCCTGTTAGGGAAGAACCCCAAGCTTCTTTCACCTTTTTTGCTCCCCTGATATTTCAATTCTTAGAACAACCCTGAACAATGGTATATTTCTCAAACTACTAATGCCGGTTCTGATATTTTCCTGGCACATAAATATTAAAAAAGTAAAAAAAACTGGAATAGCCTTATAGGTCAGATATTTTGGACTTAGTTTCACTGTAATGAAAAATATTACTGAAGTTAAATACATGTATTACTGAAATTAAAAATCAATATGTAAGAACACTGGACAATCTTTGTTGTATTCTCTTTAAAGAGGTGCGCAGGCTTTTGTTTACATCCACTTCTCTTCCCGTAGCAAACTAATTTTTTTCTACTACAATTGGCAATTCTCGGTTGACTCTGCTAGTGCTATGCTCCATTCAGTTTATGAGGCATCAGCCACCCGAGGAGCTCTGAGTGTACTTTTAATGTTATTTCTTCAATATTTAAATCTGGGAGGGAGAACTTGTGAAAACGGATTAACAACATGTAAAGGTTGGTTTTTTGTGACAGATGTAGGTATTTATGTTGAAATTGTTAATTTAACACGTCTGTTACTAGTTGGAATAATCTAACTGTGTCTCGGGACAAGCCCTCACCACAGTTAGAATACCACCCATATACTCGCAATGTAGCAAAAAATTGCAGAATCACTCCCAAACGATTTTGAAGGATACAAACGGATTTGCGCTGAAAATAACCTGTAAATTAATTAAAACAAACATTTTTGGGGCAGCATAAGTATTTAAACCTAAAGTTTAGTCTAAATAAAGACGAAAATTCAACTCATTTTCTCAATGTTTTTTCTCGCTTCAAATTTACACGCCATGTTTACGTTCAGAACTCTCTTGATTGTTCATAATATATGCACTAGTACGAGTTATCGCCCGTGTTTACTTTGCAAAATTGTGAATACACGGAACGCATTCTATCCTTAAAACGGGTCCGTAGGACATTTCTCATTTTAACGATGGAACAATCTATCTAGGCACAAGCCTGTCCACTGCTCTTAACAGAATATCTTTTTCAGGGTTTGCAAAGATGCTATTTCTATTTCTTGGTATATTGAAGCATTTCATAGTATCCCGGGATATCTATAATTAGATATTATCTTTACATAGATCTACTAAAATGTGTTAGCTCTCAATAAAAATATCTAAATCTATTTTAAACATTTATAATTCACAAATTAAATTAACTGTATTTGATAACTTTATGACTAAAAGAAAATACATTAACATCATACAATGTGGGAAAAAATAAATTTACCTGGTTAAATACACTGTTTACACGCCAGACAGCGTTATCCGCATTTATTTCTTTAGAAATGTTAAGAACATAAGTCTACAATATTTTCTCCGAGCAAAACAACATGAAATTACTTCTTTTACCATTACCTTGGAAGAATTTTGTTTCAGATAGATAACAGGAGGCTGATTTGCCTACGTAATCGGATTTACATCGAACATCCCTTTTCTTTGAAAGAAAATGGCGATGAGCAATACCCATTCTTGATTGTCGTAAATTTTATACAAGGTGTAATGAATAAAAAATTTACAACTAATTTTTAAATATCAAAAACTATAGAGATACAAGAAATACATATCGAAAGGACGTTAAAATTTGTTTTTTCTTAATTCTTATGCAAGTCATTTTTTACGACAAACATAAATCACTTTTACTTTCGTTTTGGATTTCGTTAATCCCAAGCAACAAACGCAAAGAGGGTCGATAAAACCATAATTGTCTAACTTTCTTTGTGCAAGAAGCTTTAACCATGGGGAGGACTGCAACATTAGCAACTAGTACTTTAAATCAATGGGCCATGGATTTTAAAGGAAATCTTGCACGAATATCGGAAAGTAAGAGAAAAAGTTAAAGTTGGGAAAGGGTCCTTTTATCGGATTTGCATGCAAGGGTTCTTAATTAGCCCTGGAACATGTTTCCTTCATTTGATATTATAAGAGGTTAAGGAAAAACGTCTACTATAAATATTCTTTGAAAAGTGTAATAGAAAGTTTTGACTAAAATGGGGGATCCAGAATGGGAGGGGGCGGGGTACAAAAAATGAAAAAAAGTTTTTGAAACAGCAAAACCTTATTATACATATCAGGAATGCTTTGATCAAAGGGGCTTTTTGACTTAAACTGTGGTGTTGCTTCGACCAACATTCAGCTTTTAATTTCAAATTGTAGTCCGAAATATCTTTAGTTTTCCTGGCTTTTTTATGATTTTTATATTTTATGGGCCAGGAAAACGTCAGAACCAGCACCATTATGAAAACTGGGGGGATCACTGCCTCAATACTTGATATCCTGATTACTTAGCTTAGCGAAACTCTTTCGCAATGGGGGTAGGAAATGTCTGTTTGATGGGGCAAATGTGCTATTGAATACAATGCAAGATTGATTATGTTCTAATTCGTTCACACTCAAACAAACATAAATAATTTATACCATAAATAAATACACTGTGTAGGTACAGAAGCACTTTCAAGAGTGCAGTTTATTTGCAACATCATACAACAAAATATTCTTCCGTAAATAAAGTTCTGTAAAGTCCATTCTCTGTAATAAAGAGAAAAAGATGATATGAAATATAATAATATAATTAATTCTGTGAGGGTGGGTAGGTGGGCGCCACGTCTATACTGCATGAAGAGAGCCTTCGAATGGGGTTTACTTGTTAAACAGGTAATAAGGTGTGTTGCGTAAATTACCTGTGAAACAGGTTCTATTTCTGAAATAACTGACCAATGAAAATTGGTTTCCAGTATAAATATAAATAAACAAAACACATGTTCGATCAACACACATGTTACTATAACTGTAATAAATATATTTATTGTAGAATTTAAAGGACAGATAAGTAAAAAAAATCCTGGTGGAATACCTTGCTATACAATCTCTGAACCAGCCAAATCAATTTTTGAGAGGATCTAATCCAAAATTGTTACATTTTTTACAATATTTTTAACTAAGCGGACTCTTCTCATTAAAATTTCATGGAAAATCATCACACTTTAAAGCTGATAAAATATTCTAGACATTCTTTATTTGACAGTCAACTATTTGGAGTTCAATCCCTGGTAATACATTGAACTTTCGACATAAAATTGTTTGAATCATTACTGTAAACAATGTCATGTGCCCAGGAAATCTTGCGAGGTTTAGAGCTTTCTCGACTCCCCTGCAAAAGAGTAATAGTAAGTTAGATAACTAAAATGTGAGGTACTCGTGATATTGTGTATCGAAGGCAGCATTCTTGAGTTAATTTTAGACACTTGCTAAATGAATTTTAAAAATCTCAAACTTACAAGTTATCAATAGTACAATACTTTAAGTACTTACCAACATTGTTTTGATGATTCATCTATGAAATATACAATCTGATGAAAACATTTTATCAGACTAATGAGATTTGTCATCATTTGATGCCTATTAAAATATTGAAGTCCTGTATGGAAATTTGGAGTGATGTTTTCTTTTTCAGGCATCAAGATTGCAAAGCAGAGAGGTGCCACTTACCGCCTGGGCCCTGAATTGGAAGTCACGTATGATTTTATCAGCATGTTTATTGACTGAAATATGCCTTCCTTACAAAGATATCATTCAATGCACTTTATATTCAAAACAAATGTTAATTTACTTACATTGTAATTTAATTGATTCAATGATTTCCAAAAATATTACTTCATCATGATTATATTTCATTCATTAAGAAAGTACCATAATGATTATGATTTTAGATCAAACTGAGTTAATACAGCAAAATTTGCTTTTTACATATAAATAGATTATACCGATAAACAATAATGATTATTTGAAGAAAAGTTACATGTAGGTTGGTCGTCATTGAAGGTAGTAATATTCAATATGAATATGTTGAATGGTCCTGAAAATATAGAATTTTCCCTTTTTACTCCTTTAATTTCTTTAAATTCTGATCAGAGATTCATTCATTATTCTACTGACATTTGATTAAAGATACAGTAATTATGATATTTGATTTTATTATACTTTCATGTTAAATACTAAAATCTGATTGATTTAGACACAGTTAACAATCCGTTCTATTACCCTCAGCCTTAGCAACACACATGACAACGGGTAACACAACGGTAATGTCACATGCATGAAAATTATGCGCGTACGGTTCACTGTAGAATTCTCAAAACGTCAGGTGTGCGTTTGAAAAAAACGGAATAAACTTGACGTCAATGAAAGCTTGCGTCCGATGTAGCTTACTTAAAAAACAACAAACGACAGACAAAACATGCTTGCAAGTGCAGAAATAACAAAACTTAGATGATAAAGGACTCTTAGAGTATCAAATAAACAATAAAGAGGTCAGTAAATCTTTTTCGAAGTAGCGTGGAGTTTGAAAGCTTTCTAAACGTGAACGTAAAGACGATCGACGATTTTTTTTTTCTGACATCCTAAATCAAGAAGACATTCAGTATAATAAAATAAATAGTGCCAGTTTTGGAGGGTAACAGTTGAAATTGACACCCCTCGGAAAAACATTCATTTGTCAACCTCCGCTGACGCGTCGGTTGACAATGGTTTTCCTTGGGGTGTCAATTTCAACTGTTACCCTCCAAAACAGTCACTATTTATATAATGTTTAGTTTAAAATATAATTTATTCATAAAAAGAAATGGATTGAACAGCAGGCATAAATGCCTATGATCGTTCTCTCCGTTTGTTTCTACATACATGTGATGAGAAACTGGTTTCTATGCCTTTACAGAGGTTATGGTTGTGGCGACCATTTCCTGGAAAGTGACACATTTCTTCATTCTTGGCAAGTATTAGCAGAACTGATCTCAAACCGGGACAATATGGACATCATGTGTGACATCGGAATGTAAGCTGAGCTAAGTAAACGTTTTCATTGACATTTAAAAAGGAATTACCCAGCATGCATGTAAAAAATTATCTTTTTTCCCCATACTTTAAAAGACAATGTCAAATCTGACATGTTACAGCAAATGATATATAATGTACAGCCTCAGAATTTGTTGTCATTGTGTAGTACATTTTATCATGTACTTATATACTATTTAAGTCTCTTAATTGTTATTTTCAAGGCCTGTCATGCACAAGAATGTCGCATACAACTGCAGGGTGATATTTGTCAACAGGTAAGTATGAAAATTTATGAAACACATTTTTGGCAAAACACAAAGTTAGGTTCGAATGGCAATAAAAAATTTAGTTATATTTGTTTTTATTGCAGAAAAATTTTGCTGATCCGCCCAAAGATGACCCTGTGTAATGATGGAAACTACAGAGAAACTCGTTGGTTCACGTCCTGGAAACGACACAAGTGTACTGAGGAATACTTCCTCCCACGAATGATTCAGGAAATTACCGGACAGGTTATTGAAATTAGAGATTAAGACAGATAAGAAAAATGAATCAAATAGTTTCTATAATTTTTATTAAAAGTCTTAGATCATGAAACTAGAATTTGATACAACTATTTATTTGGATTTATGTTTGTATTTGATGGTGAGGAGGACAGGTCCATATTGAATCATTTAAATAAGATTTCAAAAGAACTTTTCTCTTCTTCAGAAAACTGTGCCTATAGGAGATGCTGTCATATCAACTGTCGACACGTGTCTGGGGAGTGAAATTTGTGAAGAACTTTGGTCCCCAGATGGGTAAGTATATCACAGAGATTTTTATAGCTACAGTTTCAATGATTTTCATGACCCCAAATAGAGCCAGTTTTCTAGGCTAGGAAATGTGGCCATTTTTGCAAAAAATAACCGCATTCCCCCATTGTTCTTGCCCTTCAACAGTAATGAGTTTGTCATGCAAATCATGTTAACTACAGATATTAATGCATGTTCCTTAAAATGCAAGTCAAAATGTGAAGGAAGGAAGAACATCATTTTATCTTATTTCATCTAGGTTTTTGCATTTGGCTTAAGGTCAGATGATACGTTCCCCATATATCTGTTTTGTATATCTTCATAATGTATTAAAAATATACAAAATTTTAGATACTTTCTGATTTCTAAACCGGTTTCTAATTGTTTTTAAAAATTTGAAACAGTAAAAATGTGATTTTGGCCAACTTAGTTTTTTCTCCTAAAGGATTATTTAAGAAAAGCCAACCTCTGGTATCTCGCTCAAATGCCTGGTAGGGTATCTCAATTTTTTGTGAATAAACATGATAAAGTAGTAATTCTTTAATGACAAAATCTTGGAATAAATTATATATTTTTGAGGAACGTCTCATCTGTCCTTAAGTATACAAGCAAATACATATACATGTACAATTTTATTCAGGCCATTATAAGTCTGACTAAGCCAATAATTGCAAAGAATGACTGCACTTAAGGACGTTATTTGGAACCTTTTTGGCTATCCATTTAAAGCTTCTGATTATAATGTATTGCTAAATTAATAAATGATTATTGTGCACGTATATGCTTTTGATATATGTCTCGATTAAAAAAAATGGATTTTACAGTCATATATATTTCTATAATTAAATACAACGCTATTGACAAGAACGTGTTTAAGCCATAAATTCCGGACAATTGAACTGAACCGCTTTCGATTTCAAGATCCCAGCAAAGGGGTGGAGACATTTAAATCGCATGGAAATGGATCATAAGCACATGGTTTTCTGTATTAAATCTACATTATATATGAAAAAGGAGGAGAGGAAGGTTTTGTGTTCATTTTGTACAAAAAGAGTGTTTTATATTTGGGAAAAAACTTTTATTTCAAGTACTTTAATTATATTGTTGAAGTAAATTGTATTGTAATTTTTCTACAATAAACTATAATTTCATAAATTCTTTTGTAATGGCATTGATCAGAATAGCCCCATGAAGACCTTTCAACTGAAATGCAAAGTTCATATTATGTTAAGACTAGATATATTGTAAGCAATGAACTCACTAAATGATCCCCCGCCTCCCATATGGTAATAATGGCAAAGTCCATGTTTTGCTGTGGCCAGGAAAACTCAAAATATATATGCATCCGAGCAAAACGTCCTAACAAATTACGGAAAGCTACAACAACCACCCCAAGAACTAGCCCCAAATGTACTTACCTAGATTAATTTTAATAACACCCAAGCCAAAATATTACCTAATACAGCGCTATACACTGGCTGATTTAGAAGGGGGGCAGAGGGCCCGCAGAGCCCCCTTTTTCGTCCAAAAAATAAACAATATTACTATTGAATAAATCAATATTTTTTTGGTGACTGTGGACTCCTACCCTGACCTAAACTGCCCCCCCTCCCCCCC
>PRKT01000319.1:120990-138650 GCA_003671525.1 Saccostrea glomerata
CCCGTTTTCAAAATCTGCTATAGTACAGCGAGTAATCAGCAAAATAATACCCTTTTCCTTTAAAATAGCCGGAACAAAAACACAATAATAGTGAAAGAAGTCAACATAAACTTTAAAATGCCAATAAAATATACCCAAGGATCTTTGATATTTTGAAGATGGAAGTAAATAGAAAAAGACTTTTCCCACGACTGACACAATGAAAGCGTATTGAACACTTGAATGTCACGTGAGAAAAGTGATTAGCATATCAAACGGGTCACATGGGCTGACACTCGCTGACCTGCTAATTTAGTATCTAAAATGAGGGAAGTTTGGATACATTTTTTTAAGAATTAGATATGAGCCACAACTTGGCCAACATTGTCCTTTGAATATGTATAAGTTTTAGCTAAAATATACACATTCTGTGCAAATATGTTAGACCCCCGTTTCAAAAGCTAGTGTCGCTCGGCATTATTTAATACTTTCATGTAATATAATATACCAAAACCTGCTCTTAAGATATTGTTTAATACCTATATAACATAAATTTAATGAATTTTAGAATTTTATTTTGCGCAAAACATTGGGATCCAACTCTCATAGCTTAAGTGCAGTCATTCTTTGAATTGAGATTCAATAAAAAACTTTGGAATTTGGTTATTTAGTTCTAATTTTGTCCTGGCTTCTCTGATTTTAGACACCACATTGACCTCAGTTTAGATGGTGTAGAAATAATAGCCAATGGTAGCGGAAGTCACCATGAACTCAGGAAAGGTTATGTCAGGGTTGACCTGATCAAATCAGCCACCATGAAGGTCAGTATGTATAAATAATTAGGTTGCTTTTAGTAGATGTTAATAATAGAGGATATTTTTAATAAATTTAATATCTGAGGATTGATATATCTGTTTAAGAAAATATTTACTGTGAAAACACTAATACGGGTGTATATATTCTTCTGATTAGAATAGCCTCATTTATGGTATACATTGACTGTAATGAATGAATATAACCATGATAACAATAGATATTTGCTAGAGAGTTTATTTAGATATATTTTAATATGAAGTGATTCCTTTGAAGTTTTAATAAGAAAAATTTAAAACGAACATTGCAATTTGCGAGGACTTTTTTCAGGCAAATTATCTGAAACATACCGGGTATTCTGGTATGTGCCATACAAAATGCATACAAGAGAAGAGTTCCACACAAATTCAATAATATTTTAACTGAGTGAGTCACTTAAAATGTAAAGGTAAATGGCACTCTCCTGTTGGCTGATAAAAAAAAATGCACAATGCCTAATAGACCAGATTTGTAGAAGGAAGACCATTTCTTTTAAATCTGGTGATATATACACTGTACAACCAGAGACATATAAAACCAAAATGGTTTTATATGTCTCTGACACAGCTGTACATGATTGTGTTTATAGTGTGGTGGGATTTACATCTTTGCCAATCAGATGGGCTGTGATGGGGAGAGGACGTATTATGATGGCTGCTCTATGATTGCAATCAATGGAAGGATCCTCTCACAGGGGCCACAGTTTGGGATCCAGGAAGTGGTAAGATATAATTCAGAATCCAGAAGAGTGGAATAATGCAGTGGGGTTTCCAAGAAGTGGTTAGAGACACAGTTTGATATTTAAGAAGTGGTACAACATGGTGTTGTGCCCAGGAAGTGGTAAATGTAAAACACAGTTTGATGTCTAGAAAGTGGTAAGAAACAATTCCATATCTAGGATCTGGTGAGCAACAGTTTGGTTCAACACAGTTCTCTATCTGTGGTAAAACACAGTTGATAAAAATTGCTATTAAAAGTCACAGAGGGGGCATCAAAAACAATGATCAGTTTCAATGTCCACATATAATTTATTTGCATTTTTGAATTTCCATAATTAACATCTTCTGAATCAAAACTTCTATTATAATTCCAGATAGTTAATACAGCTACTATTGATCTGGAGGATGTAAGAATGTACAGGAATGCTATCCGCAGTAGGTCTGAAATGGTATGTATTAATTTAACATTAATTAGAATTATAGTAGATTTTGACACAATGCATTCTCACTGAAAAAAACTTCAAATTCTCTTTTATATAATATTATATATTTTGCATTGTCTATTTATCAGGCTTCCAATGTCCAGTCATTTCCCAGAGTTCACTGTGACTTTGCCCTGTCTCACCCTGACTTCTTCCAGCCCACCACTGACCCTATTGAGTGGAATTACCACACACCAGAGGAGGAGATCAGGTACATGTACACCCCAACCCCACCTCAACCTCCAAGCCCCAAGTCATCAGAGCAGATAAAAGTTGTAAATGTAGTTGACAACTTTTATCTTAAATTTGATTAAGAGCTGGATATACTGGATAGTGCAATGTTTTTAAAAAAAAAATTAAAGATTTTAAATTTGTACAAAGTCAAAGCTGAAAGTTTTATTGTTTATGAGGGCTGTTCGAAAATTATTGAGACATTGTGTATATTTTGCTTTCTAATGACCGTCTTTCGGTGAAAATTTGCATATACGTTTAACATACATTAAGAATTAATATAAGCAAAAAAAGTTTTACAAATATTAAATATTTTCTGTACAGTGGTATATAAATGCGTCATCAGTAGGGGTACCCGGAGCAGTCTCGAAATCAGATATTGAAAATATGTAACATCAGCATTCTAACTATTCGTGCACTCGTAATTAGATCGAATATAATTCTGTTTATGTGTATAATTTTTCAGCTTTAATTCAAATTCATGTTGTGCAACTTTGATAGAATTTTGACCAGGAATACGGAGATCCTAAAAAAATTAAGCGCGGTAGAGAAATCTGCTAAGAACGAAAAAATGGATTTTGACGTCAAGGGGGGAGCAGTGAACATACCTAAAATTTTGTGTAGCGCAATGTAGAACTCTTTTCCAGACACAATGACCTGCTAAAATAATAACTATGAGAAAAAAAAAAATGTGTTAGGGTTTGTTATTTCATTGGTATACATTTTTTTTACAATTAATTCAACCAGAGTAAAATCAAAAGCTCCGGACGACCATCAGTTATTACGTACGGTATAAATATCGTTATGGTATCAATATCGTTGACCCGCGTTGCATAAATATGCACTGCATGATTTTAAGTCATCTTTTCCCACAAATGAAAATATTAAACTCGGGTAGCAACAGCATACATTTCTAAGGAATAGTTTAAGAAAAGAGACTGTTTGATTTTTGTACTGTTATATGTACATGTAATAACAAAGAAGGAAAAAGATTAAACGCTTCCCGATGGTTTTACATGTGAAACGATCCCTGGCTGACGTGACGTTAAAATGACGAAGTGATGCTGCTCCAGGTCGATAGACATACGCATGTTTATTATTTCACCGAAACTTTTTTTATTATCATAGGAATTAGAAATTTTGCATAAGTGTTTTATTTGTTCTTTATAAAATGTTGATGAATTTTCCTGAAATTATCTCCGTCCTTTATGGAGTAAATGTAATTGTCTCAATAATTTCCGAACAGCCCTCGTATGAACTTCAAAATCTACAATAAAAGCATGAAAATGCCTGATAAAAATGCATGTATATATGTGCACATTTTACAAAAAACTGTTGTGAGGTTTTCATTAATTTCTATCTATGATAGCCTGGGTCCAGCTTGCTGGCTTTGGGATTACCTGCGGAGGAGTGGACAGGGTGGATATTTCCTCCCACTCAGTGGAGGGATAGACAGCTCCAGCACAGCCTGTATAGTGGCTTCAATGTGCCACCTGGTGGTAGAGTCTGTCCAAAGAGGAGGTAATTTCATTTACAATTTGCCATCTACAGAAGTGTTGTTGTCTTTCATTGGAGTCTGATATATACTTGACAATTTCAATTAATTTAATTCAAAGATCATACAATATGCAATATCAACTTGAGCATATTGACCAAAAGTCAATCCGTTGTATTATGATGATTGAGAACATTTAACTAAATTGTTTTCAGTTTAATTGTTAAAAATTTTCACACTACACCCTTTGAGTTCTTCATGATTGATAAATACATGACTTTATTGATACAAGCACACATACATGTACTTCTTATGACTACATGGTCTCGGCCTCAAATAATGAACCAGCATGTTCACTGGATCTTGATGTGCATTACCGTAAATCTGGAAATTTTTGCTGTAGATAAATTTTTAGCAAATTTGCGAGTTCATTGCACTCGTAAAAATAATTTTCTTAAAAATAAATTACCAATAAGAAAATGTAAACAAAGCAGTGGTCATTCGCATATTTTTTTGAAACGTAAAAACTAATCAACACCATTTTGACCCTAATTCGCAAAATAAAATCGACGTAAAAATTTCCAGATTTACGGTAATATTAGCTGGGTAATCTCCCTAGATGTAACAGTAAGAGTTGCACATGTATCACATTATCTGCCTTCTTTCAGTTTACAACACAGCTACATATGTATATCTGAATGGATGTCAGCTTGAGAAAGAATAACAGATTACCAAGATGTCCTTTCTAAGACACTTATTTTGAGCACTAAACTTAATGTGTTTATCTTTAAACTGAGATTGCAGAAATCTCCCTCAAAGCAATGTACATCTTAAGATTTGATGAGTATAGGTCTGTGTCTACCTTGCAGATGAAAATGTTCTGGCAGATGTTAGAAGAATAGTAGGAGATGGGGCCTACACTCCATCTGACCCCAGTGAACTAGCAGGCAAACTCTTCACTACTTGCTACATGGGCACAGAAAATAGTTCTGAAGAAACTAGATCAAGAGCTGCAGAGCTAGCTGGTCAAATTGGAAGGTATGTTTAAGGAATCACAGTTTAGTTAGTATAGTAATGCCAGGGCATCAACAATAGTGGGAAAAGTGGGATAGTTTGCATAACGGACAATAGTAGGAAATGTCCTTAGCTCATGACCTATTGATCTGCCTAATTTATATTCTGGTAGAATTATCAAGAAATCAACTTTCAAAGAGTTATCACAGAGAAACCAAATAGAAATGGAAATATTTTATGTTTAGATTTATGACAAATATATGTAGGGAATTTGATTAGGAATATAAGCTCAGGACCATATACAATGAACATAATTGATCATGAAATGAGTATTTAAGAAGGCCAATAATGATATCATTTTAACATCCTTATACATGTATATCTACATGCTGTTTAAATCACATAATTTTGGGACACTTGATTATTGCAAGATAGTAGACAGACAGATAGATAAATGGACAGATGAATGTACATATACTAATAAATAAAATAAATTTAGTGTAGATAATACATGTAGTCATATTTTTTCTTCAGTTTCCACCTGTCTATCAGTATTGATGTTGCCGTGGCAGCAGTCCTGGGTGTGTTTACAGCAGCTCTGAAATTGCTTCCAAAGTTCAAGGCCAATGGAGGTAGTCTACGAGAGAACCTGGCATTGCAGAATGTTCAGGTAAAACAGTTTATATTGTACTGAAGAAGTGGAAATTTTAGCGAGACCCTTCCAAAAATTATTTATATAGATATTTTTAGTGATATGTAATTTAAGCGATATTTAATGTCACGAGAGAAAGACATAACCAATACGGAATAAATTAATGTTAGACTATATGATATTTAATTTAGCAATCTGCAAACCCTGCTGATAATGTCAAAATTAAATCCTTGGTAAAAATTCTGCTTATATGATATCTTACGATTTTACCTCAAAGTACCAAAGAAGAAATGAAAAAACAAGGGTATAGCCTTGATTGTTATCCAATTTATCATTGTTATTTACAAATTAATAAGATTACAGCATGATTTCATTAACAGGCCAGACTTCGGATGGTGTTATCCTACCTCTTTGCCCAGCTGTGTCTGTGGGCCAGGGGAAGGTCTGGGGGACTCCTTGTTCTAGGGTCAGCTAATGTGGACGAGGGGTAAGGGCCTACAGTAGTTCCACGTAATACAATGTACTTGACTTTACTGTTATATTTGTATAGCTGTCTTACAATAACTTTCACTTATTGAAATTTTTCTTATTTAGAATTTAAGAGTCTTAAAACAAAGGTTTTTTATGGAGATATTAGCTAGGAAATTCTTTGACTGTTGACTTTTTTTACATACTAGTAATGCATATTAACGAGATAGACTGCTGATTTGTAAAGGTGGCAAGAAACCAACAATGAAAGCATTTCTGTATATATAAAAAAAAAAGTATTTTAATGTGAAAAAGGCCTTGGAGTAAGTAGTCTAATCTTAATACAGTTTGAAAAATTATTATTGTAGTGTAGTACTGTACATTAGTTTGTATTTTCAGTCTGCGGGGCTACATGACAAAGTACGATTGTTCCAGTGCTGACATCAACCCGATTGGAGGAATTAGTAAAACAGACCTACGTCGCTTTATTCTATACTGTTCACAGCATTTTGGATTTACTGCTCTTAATAAGTAAGAGTTAATGTTCAAAAATTCAATGCATATAGCAGAAATAAAATGTTTTAAATATTCTTCTGTAATTTATAAAACAGTGAATTGGAAAGAAATTATTTTGATGGATACTGTTTAAAATATATTAGGGATCATATAAATACTCGGTCTTTGATACACTGACATGCATAATGATGGTATGTGACCGTTTTGTAGGATATACCATGCCCCTCCAACAGCAGAGTTAGAACCCTTACGAGAGGGCCAGTTAGCACAGACAGATGAGGTAAAATCACACCTGTACCAAGTCAACATGACAAATTATCAACCAAGAAAAAAACTATTATCATTTGAAATTAAACATTCATTTTGATATACTCACTGCCAAGCAATGTAGAAAAGAAATGGCTTTCTTGAGAAAATCTTTAATTTTTTTAGTTGTTATTTTGTATGCTTGATGTTTTTCCTTATTTTTTAAAACCAAGAAACTCATACAGTAATTCATATATAGATTCCTGACTGTTTCACAATAAATGCGGTACTAGTAGTTCTGCAGTTGTTGTGAAAGGGTTGATACTTAATGTTCCCTCAGTAAATCTAACTTGTTTGACAGGAGGATATGGGTATGACATATGATGAACTCTCCCTGTATGGTCGTCTACGTAAACAAAACTGCTGCGGCCCGTACAGTATGTTCTGTAAACTGGTTCACGTGTGGAAAAACAGGTGCTCACCAGAAGAGGTGGGTGTAAACCTAGAGATTAATGGAATCATATTATTACATGCTGTTTAAAGGGTTGGTTTTTTTTGTTGCCTTTGATTTTTTAGCCTTATCATACCTTCAATATGTCCTTTTTTTGAAATTCCACCACGCAGACACATTTGTAATACTGTCTTCTTTGAATTTTCTCCAGCCATTTTAAATTTGCACACTTGCAATCAGGGCAAAAATGAAGCAGTGACAAAACTTTCCCAATATAAAGTATTTTAATTGTCATTGTACTAAATTCTTTTTTTGCCAGGCATCAAATATTACTTTGTTGGAAGCATAAATGTAAAGAAATTGATCTGAAACTTGAGATATGTTTAATTTAAAAATTAAGCAGAAAGGCCAGTTTCTCACCATAGTAAAATAACAAATTATTTTTTGTAGGTAGCAGTCAAGGTGAAGCATTTTTTCCGCTGCTATTCCATCAATCGACACAAAATGACCACGTTGACCCCTTCATACCATGCAGAAACCTACAGCCCTGATGACAATCGCTATGACCACAGACAGTTCTTGTACAATGTAAAGTGGCCATGGCAGTTTGAATGTATTGATGAACAGGTTGGTGAATATTTTGATAGAAATTCAGGAACCCAATCTTTTATTGTTTAATTTGAAAAACTCTAAATAAGTTGGTTTGATGAAAATTATAATGAATTGTAGTTCCTTTTTCATTATTTATACTGTCACAAGAAAGGAGGCTTACTAGGTGTTTTTATACCCCACGCAACTAGTTGCAACCCGTCCGTCAGTCAGTCAGTCAGTCCTCTTTTTTTGTCAGCGCAACTCCTCATAAACCGCTGCACAGAATTTGCAATTCACAACAATCAATAAGAAGTACGCAGGAATTATCAAAGGAATGAATCAGATATTTTGCAAGGAGACAAAAATACCCGGTAAGAATTTAGTAAGTAGGAATTATCCAAGGAATGATATTTTGCATGGAGACAACAATTATATCCACAGTAATTTACCTCACTCAAAATTGGAAATTAATTGTTACAAACACATTTCTTGACAGACTGCAGATAATAAAAAGAACTTTAATCTTTTAAATGTAAAAACATATATTGTAGAGAGGATGTAGATTAAAACATCGAAAAGAGATATATACACTGTACACATAATAAATAGTACAAGTTATTGGTTTTCTTTTTTGAGAATCAGGCCATCTTTAAAAGAAGGTTTGTCCTCTCCCGACCAAGGGTAAAAAAAATGGGTCACTAGGTCGATGGGATTTTTTTTCTCAAGAAAATTTCAACATAATTCATGTCTGTTTTTGTGTACATGCATTCAAAAACACAATGAAACTTGTCACCAGTCTTAAAAGATAACATATAAAAGTGACAATTAATTACAAAATGACTAGCAACAGGTCCTTTTTTTCTGGTTATTGTAAATTCGATCATCATATTCAATCACAGACTAGATGTAAAAAACTATTGTATTTTTTTTATCTGCTATGTATTCAAATATTATAACATCAAAACAAATATAAATCACACTTCTAAGGCACATACTCATACATGTACATTGTTCAAGTAAAGATTTAAAAAACCAGAAATGACAAAGAAGATAATTCACTACATACAATTTTTCTCCTTAATTATTTCAAAAAAAAATTCCTTCCATCAATCCATTCACAAGTTTGATTTTTTTAAAGGATAAATAACACAAACAAACTTTTTTTTCAAAAATCATCTATATTTCTCATGGATTTACATTTAAATTGGTAACCTGAATAATGCTTACCAAGTATATTGGGAAAATTTTATAAGATTTTGTCAAAAATTTAAAAAAAATTGCGCAAAACTTTGTATAGAGTTACAGTATATAGAAAGCAAACAAAGTCTTTATCTAAGCACCAAGGAAAACCTACAATTTCCTTCTATTTCAGGGATTAATCATTTATGTCATTTCAAATCAAAATCAGTCAAAAAATATATATCATCCATGCATCAAATTTTAGTTTGTGTTAAGTACCCTTTAAAGTCAGCTGTATACAAGATTTCTCAAGCAGTACATTAGCTCTTCTTCCATCAAAATTTAGAGATCAATTATTAAACACACTTTATACAATTGTTTATGATTATTTACATAGTCGTACATATAAACAATAAAATGTCTTTCTAAACTTTTATGGTTCATACATGCCAACTTTTGAAAATTCCCATGGGGGATTTAGCGCGTGACGACAATTTTGAAAGCTTTAAATTCGCGACATTTTGTCGTGAAATTATATGATGGTTTGATTCTCCAGTACTGGTAAATGTTTTCTGTTACAGTATACATGTATCGTCTTATTCATGTTGTAATACCGGTAATCTTAAGGCCACAACAATTTAATTTTCTGCTTGTAGGACCTACATACTTGCATTTAAACAAATCTATACAAATGATTTATTTAATACATTTAAATTTCTGGTAACTGGGGAAATTCTTTTCTATTTCCACTCTAATTTTCATATTTAATTAAATCAGCTTACTCTATAAATGTGGCCTTAGACTAAATGAATTCTAGAAGATACATGTAATTATTATTTGTTTGTAAAATTTAATTAATTAAAAATGTTGATCAAGATATTGAAGGTTGTTTTTTATATATTTCAATTTAGAAAATAATTTGTTTCTGATAACTACAAAAATTTAATAAAAAATGTATGCATACTAAGTATAAATTTTTTTTAAATTGTATTTTTAATCTAAGATTACAGCCTCAACATAAAGCAAAGGCTTAGAATTTAAAATTTTATGTATGAAATATATGGAGTTAACAAATGGTATTCAAGCTCAAAAGGCCATAAACCAATACAAAATAGGAGCAGAGCAAACACAGACTTCCAAAACAGAGTTGGGATCAGGTGTCATGGAGGAGTGAGCATCCCCTGTCGAACGGTCACACCTGCCGTGTGCTCTTTGTCATGAACGTGAACTAACAGAAAAATCTGTCAACAATTCAGTGTGTAAATAATGGTCTAACAATGTATGAAAAACATCAGTAAGCATTTGACTCAATGATAGATTGTATTTGCTGACAAGGTCATTGTATCCACCATAGAATTTACGAAATCCTGACTTAAAAGAGACTGCTTTTTTCATCAACGTGTTTGTCAATAATTTATCTTGTTAAAGAAATTGTACATGTGTAGAGCATGTTCTTGGGTATATAATTAACTGAGAAAAATAAACACTATGCAGGTGATGAAAGTATACCTGTATTGCTGCATAAGATAGTGAGGGAAGTTGATAACTGAAAAATTAAAGTCATCACTATCATGAAGTTTGGTTGTTAGATTACCATTAACGTCTTAAAATTCATAGACAAGTAAAATATCCAAATATGAAATGTGTCAAAGTTTGTTGTATGTTGTTTGTACATGTTAAAATTATTAAACTTCATCAAAATATATATCCTCAATACTTATTTATACTAGATATATATATATATTTATACATGTACTAGATAAATTAGCACATCGGAAGGAAATACAAGTACAACAAATTCACAAATGCGGTGTACACGTAGTACCTGCTATTTGTGTTTTGGGGCTTACTAGATTAGAATTTAGATAGTTACACAGAATAGGTAGACCAACTTATCTTTTCAGTATTATAAGAAAAAATACAGAAAACTAAAATAATCTCTATTTTCATGTTGTTGTTTTTTTTATTTCAATAATTTGTAATGTGCTTTAAAAGAGAGATAAACAAAATATTTTCTAGTAATCGAAAATTAATTGTCTGTGAGAGATAGATTTAATGGACATAGATGAACATAAAGATATTCTATATCCTTGGAGAAACAAATTATATATCAGTGTATCTGAGGAAAGGGGGATACCTTATCTTTGACACCACCACCCCGAATAGTACATATTTCTATTTGTTACGGTACCAGAGAATCTTCACAATAAATTTAATAAATAAAGCTGAAAATTCAGGATCTAGCATGGGTGGTTGTGCATGAATAAAGGTAAATGGTTTTATCTATGTTGGTATTTAATTTTATTGGAATATAATACTAACAATACAGGATAAAATATGTTTATTTTAATAAATGTTATCTAAGGGAAAGTTACCTAAAATTTAATTTTTTAAGCCTGGCTTTTTTCCCTCTGTTTTGAGGTTTTATTAACTTGAATGATAGAGAAAATTATATTTGTATGACATATATTTAATAAATCATTTAAAAAGTTGCTTAGTTCTTAATTAATATGTATATTTGAAACTTGGACTAAGATTTCTTCAAAGCTTTTTTTTTTAAATCATAGTTCGAATTTATTTCTAAATTGAGACCAAGGCACAAAGCTTTAAAAAGTAGGCCTAGAGTCGACACTGTCATTGGTTCAAAAGATTAAAGTACAATAGCTATGAAATGGAAAAGAATTACATGTATGTAACTAACTCACACAAAACTGGCCTGATTATACACAGTTTATTTTCTAACATGTTTTGGAATAATTCCGATCCTTTTGATCTTTGTCAGGTTGAGAAGCTGATGATTCTGTACGAGGAAACAAAGAGAACGCAGAGAAGGACCATGAACCCCTCACCCTCCCACTCAGGTCAGAACTCGGCGAACCATGACCAGAACGTGTTCGACCCCCCCAATGAAGAACACGGCAACACAGATTATGGGATTGTCGTGGCCAGCCAGGCCTTCAACGAAGACAACATGGACTCTGATGAAACAGAGGAGAGTAGCCTTAAGCTGACAACAGAAGGACAAGGCAATTTGGTTAACCTCAAACCCACAAGCAGTCCTACTTACATTGAAACCAGGGCTATAAAGGGTGACGCTTTGAAAAGAAAAGCAATGTACAATGGATTAGGGGCAGAGAATGAGAATCTGAGTCACACATTGAATGTCTCTGATCTAGAAATGTTGCCATCACTTACAAATTACAAGTTATTCAATGTATGTGATTTTGAGAGATATGGGGTTAAGTGGAATAATTTAGATTCTTCAGTTACTTGTAAACGTCAATTTCAGTATCAGTCTGAGAAAAGTGGTCAGTCAAAGAGATCTCGAATTTTACTCACAGTGTAAGGTTTAAGTTTAGAAATGCATAATAGCTTTTGAATGACAGGATTTCAGAGATTGGGTTAGTTTTGATCAATAAATTTGAATACCGGTATTAAGGAACATCTAAAATACTATAAATTTAAATAGATTTATAATTAATATTCTGTTAAACTATAATACTGAACTTAATCTCTAAACATTATTACACAAATCAGTAATATTTATCATTGATATATGTCAGATGAAAAGGGATGATCATGTTAATTTGAAAAAAAAAAAAGGTTAAAAAAAAATTAGATAATGAATAAAAGTTTTTCTGGTACTTCTGCATTAATTGAATACTGTTGCAGTGATCAATTTCATCTTTAAAAAAATTAAAGGGAAATAACTTTCATTTTTTAAGTGGAAAAATGAAATTGAATCATCCCCCTTATACCATACATGTAATAGTTTCTTATCATAACACCGTCATAATAATTAATGTTATTCCAAATTTGTTTATCAAGAGTTCAAAAATGAGATTAGTAATAATCACACTGTAGTCATATTTAAGTAATTCACACTGTGAAATCCATTCCATTTTGGAAAAAAGAGTATTACCCTGTATGTATGGCAAACAAACAGTTGAAATCCTGCAAAACAAAATAAAAATTTTTAAAAAAATCTTAAGTCCATCAGAGCTAACACACTGTTAATTTTCTCAGGTATCTAAGCATGCTAAGAATAAATTATGTAATTCCTCATATTTCAAGTAAATTTTGCAGAATGATCTGTGGAATCATTTTTTTTTTTTGCAATCATAACAACCATCATACATGCCAACTTTCCCGATTTAGGCGGGATCCTCCCGATTTTACCCTTTCATCCCGCTCTCCCGATCAGGAAAGAAAAATTGCCCAAATTTCCCGATTTGAAAAAAAAATCACCAAAATTTTCGATTTCAAAAATTTGACAATCGGGATAACAATGTCAGACTTGTTTATTCAATGCACACAGATAACATTCATTGTTAATTTAATAGCCACAGGAAATCACTTCACGCTTGAACGCACGTAGTTGTCCAGGTACAAGTAGCTTATATAGCTTGGGGGCAATTAGGGGATTATCTTGTCAGTTTTAAGGGGTATGCAAGGTGAAACACATAAATTAAATTGATAATTGTTAGTCATTTTTATTCAAAACATAAATTAAAGACAATAAGATACTAATGAAACAATTAAATGGGAACCCAAAGATACTTTTCTTATGGAAAACTATAAAAGTTCGAGAAACATTTTCTACGAGTAAGCAGAGGGTTTATGAACCTTAATCGCAGGAGATCAGGTTTATATTATGTTAATCAAGAATTTGCTGCAAAAAGAAATGTATCTTAACAAACTACTTAATTTTGATGAGTTGCCAAGTAACTTAACTTTTGGAGAAAACCATTATATCATTGAGAAATTTGAAACCATGTGGGGATTACTTGTCTCTGGTGGGGATTACTTTTCACTGAAGAACAAAACAGTCAGGTGAAATCTTTGCATCAAGTTTTAGATGAGGCATTTCAGGTTTCAAGATACAGGTGACTCTTGATGGCTCGAACTCCGATCTCTCGAAGTGAACCTCCGGTCCCGTTTTTTTTCCTCTATATCACAAAGCAAATTTACTCCTGATCTCTTGAACTTCTATCTCTTTAAGTTCTCTAATCTCTCGAATCAAAACCTGGATCCCGTTACACATATTTCATTGAATTTTACTCTCAATCTCTCGAAGTTTTGATTGCGTGTGTATACACGCCGATCAAGCGTAAAATTGAACCTGTACCTACCTGGAAAAACAGTTATTGCCTGGGGCTGGCATGGAGGTGTTAATTGGATGTTTACATAGATGTCACTATACCTGTGGGTCGTCCGTGTATTGATATAATTAATTGGTTATTATTGGTAAATTATGAACGAATTCAAAACTTATTTTGACTTGAAACCGAGACAATAGAAAATAAATTTATAGACGTTCGTTTCAATAAGTATCCACAGACTATAAACTTTTATTAGAGTCTACATAATCCCAGTATGGCAAATATTGCACAAAAAATTCCTTTCTCAAGCACTGAATACCAATTTAGACAAATCTGTTGAACACTGGTGAAAGACCCGATCAAGCCGCAGAATAGACGAATTGACAGTTGCTTTTCGGGTTTCATATTAACATAAAATAAGAATAAATAAATATTAATACTTCAGGAATTCGTTTTATTTATTCGAAATATGGATTTTATTTACTTTCTATCTCTCCAACCCCTCGATCTCTCGAACTTTTCTTGCGGTCCCTTGAATTTTGAGAGATCGAGAGTCACTTGTATTTACTAATAATGATAGGGGCAATTTGTTGTGGTATATATAAAGTGTCAGACAATGAATATTACTTCTTTGACTCTCATTCACATGACAGTGATGGCATGTCTTCCTGTGATGGTAAATCAGTCAGAGTATCGATGATCTGATAGACCCCCCGATTAACATGAAATCATGTGAAACACTATTTTCATAAACATGATTAATCAAGGGAAATAATTAATTCAACACCTACTTAGTTAAGTTTTTAGCTCACCTGAGCTGAAAGCTCAAGTGAGCTTTTCTGATCATCCGGTGTCGGTCGTCCGTCCGTCCGTCCGTCCGTCTGTAAACTTTTATCATTTTCAACTTCTTTTCAAGAACCACTGGGCCAATTTTAACCAAACTTGGTAAAAAGCAGTACGGCATGTCCAATATATTTAGGATATTTTTCGATGATCAGTTCTAGGTCGCAAATATACTTTAAGTAAAGTTTAATAATATCATCATGTGCATGATCATCGATGAATAAAATGCATGAATTTATAAAAATATTGATAATGAACAATGCAGCATTTGATTTTCCTTCACAGGCATAGACAAGTCAAAATGTGCTTGCAAATATAATGAAATGTCTTCATATTATAGCCAATATTTAAAAATTTGATCATTAAAAAGGGGAAATGTGGTGTAGTAGGTGGATAATGGAGGTCGCATAAAAATTTTGAAACTTTTTGTTATTAATCTCATGCATAATCCGAGATCCCTTTCACAACTGAAGGATCTCATGCATCGGCAACGTTATTTACTTCGAATATTGACCAAACAATACACATACTAAAGTCCAAATTTGTGTGGATAAGATGTAATTGATGTAGTCTAATGGGGAACTCAGAATATTTAAGGTTAGTTGAGAGTAAGACGAATTCCATTCGGTAAACACGTTTTCAATCAGCGTTTTCGCTCTACCGGCAATTGCTTCATAACAAAAATCGTTGCTAAACGACAATCCTTGCATTTTATAAGAGTGTGAAATAAAAGAAAAATAAATTGCTCATGGAATCACATTCTTATATTTTAATTAAAATTTCAATTATTGCCTGTATCGGGTCAACTTACCATGTGTGTGTTGAAAAAGTTTGTTTCACTTGCATAACCGGAAATCGATCTCTTTTGATTGTTATACACAACTGCTGGTTGTGCAAGTGATCGATTAGCAGGCGTGTCTCAAACTTTCAGGTGTGATAGATGTTGATTAGTCCATGTGTGATAAGAACATTTCGTGTGTCGGTGAATGCATACATGCCAACTTTCCAGATTTAGGCGGGATCCTCCCGATTTTACCCTTTCATCCCGCTCTCCCGATCAGGAAAGAAAAATTGCCCAAATTTCCCGATTTGAAAAAAAAATCACCAAAATTTTCGATTTCAAAAATTTGACAATCGGGATAACAATGTCAGACTTGTTTATTCAATGCACACAGATAACATTCATTGTTAATTTAATAGCCACAGGAAATCACTTCACGCTTGAACGCACGTAGTTGTCCAGGTACAAGTAGCTTATATAGCTTGGGGGCAATTAGGGGATTATCTTGTCAGTTTTAAGGGGTATGCAAGGTGAAACACATAAATTAAATTGATAATTGTTAGTCATTTTTATTCAAAACATAAATTAAAGACAATAAGATACTAATGAAACAATTAAATGGGAACCCAAAGAGATTGTTTTTTTGAAAACGAAAGTAGAAAACTACAAAGCATAGCTGCTGATTTTATCTACTTATAATGAAAAATATTAAGAAAAAATTAAGATGAAACAATCAATTGTATGTCAATCAGAATTTCTTTTCCCTCCCTTCTCCCCAAAGTAATATTGTAAGATAGGTATGTGCATGACTTGGAAATACCCAAATGGCACCATCAAGCCTGACAAATTTCATGACTGTAAAAAAAAATAATTCTCTTTTTGATAGGTGGTATAATTTCTGTAAATATAATCTTATTAGAATTTCTAATTAATTGAAATATAAGTAAAAAATCTCAAAAATGTTTCCAGAAACAGGACTTTAAAGTATCAAAATCTCATATATTTTCTAGCTTTTGAAAAAGATGATTTAAAAGTTGTACAATTTTCAATTTTTCACTAAATTATGTGTCCTGGTAGACAAAAAATGTTGTTATACATAATTATGTATCTAAATACCCCTTCCTTAGTGAGTGAGGCACCTATTTTAGCAAAAATATTTCAATTTTGGAAAGAAACACATTATTTTTTGTGTTAAATTAATCCTTAAAAGTTGTATTGATAAGTGATATCAATTTATAAATTTAAGAAAAGATGATTTCACAATCATATAATTTCACGACAAAATGTCGCGAATTTAAAGCTTTCAAAATTGTCGTCACGCGCTAAATCCCCCATGGGAATTTTCAAAAGTTGGCATGTATGAACCATAAAAGTTTAGAAAGACATTTTATTGTTTATATGTACGACTATGTAAATAATCATAAACAATTGTATAAAGTGTGTTTAATAATTGATCTCTAAATTTTGATGGAAGAAGAGCTAATGTACTGCTTGAGAAATCTTGTATACAGCTGACTTTAAAGGGTACTTAACACAAACTAAAATTTGATGCATGGATGATATATATTTTTTGACTGATTTTGATTTGAAATGACATAAATGATTAATCCCTGAAATAGAAGGAAATTGTAGGTTTTCCTTGGTGCTTAGATAAAGACTTTGTTTGCTTTCTATATACTGTAACTCTATACAAAGTTTTGCGCAATTTTTTTTAAATTTTTGACAAAATCTTATAAAATTTTCCCAATATACTTGGTAAGCATTATTCAGGTTACCAATTTAAATGTAAATCCATGAGAAATATAGATGATTTTTGAAAAAAAAGTTTGTTTGTGTTATTTATCCTTTAAAAGAATCAAACTTGTGAATGGATTGATGGAAGGAATTTTTTTTTGAAATAATTAAGGAGAAAAATTGTATGTAGTGAATTATCTTCTTTGTCATTTCTGGTTTTTTAAATCTTTACTTGAACAATGTACATGTATGAGTATGTGCCTTAGAAGTGTGATTTATATTTGTTTTGATGTTATAATATTTGAATACATAGCAGATAAAAAAA
>PRKT01000319.1:139218-179155 GCA_003671525.1 Saccostrea glomerata
ATACCCAAATGGCACCATCAAGCCTGACAAATTTCATGACTGTAAAAAAAAATAATTCTCTTTTTGATAGGTGGTATAATTTCTGTAAATATAATCTTATTAGAATTTCTAATTAATTGAAATATAAGTAAAAAATCTCAAAAATGTTTCCAGAAACAGGACTTTAAAGTATCAAAATCTCATATATTTTCTAGCTTTTGAAAAAGATGATTTAAAAGTTGTACAATTTTCAATTTTTCACTAAATTATGTGTCCTGGTAGACAAAAAATGTTGTTATACATAATTATGTATCTAAATACCCCTTCCTTAGTGAGTGAGGCACCTATTTTAGCAAAAATATTTCAATTTTGGAAAGAAACACATTATTTTTTGTGTTAAATTAATCCTTAAAAGTTGTATTGATAAGTGATATCAATTTATAAATTTAAAAAAAGATGATTTCACAATCATATAATTTCACGACAAAATGTCGCGAATTTAAAGCTTTCAAAATTGTCGTCACGCGCTAAATCCCCCATGGGAATTTTCAAAAGTTGGCATGTATGTGAATGTTCTCAGAAATGCTTTGAAATTTAAAACATAGTCATGAATTAGGATATCATACAATATTATATATAGTAATTATCATGAAAGCACACGCATGCACGTGTGCTGTAATCTAATTAACTTAAACTTGAAAAGGCTATAACTTCCTTGGTTTTCAACCAAACAGGATGGTATTAAGTACATAGATAGACTTAATGGATTCCTACAAGTTTGGTTGGTCATCATGCACATGATTGCATGTGAAAGGAGTAAAATTAGAAAAACACTTTATGAAGCATATTTTCTAATACTTTTTGATTTAATACTTTAATATTTCTTTGAAATTTAAATCATAGTCATGCATTAGGGTATCTTACATAATAATATAAAACAATTATCGTGAAAACACGCGTTTGCACTTGGGCTGCAATCTGATTGGCCTACACTTTAAAAGGCTATAACTTCCTTGGTTTTCAACCAAACAGGATGGGATTTAGAACATAGATAGACATAATAGATTCCTACAAGAATGTATCGTCGTCATGCACATGCATACACGTGCGTGCATTTGAAAGGAGTAAAATTACAAATATACCTGATTCAGCATATTTTCTAGTAATTTTGAATTAAATGCTTTAATATTTAGTATATTAAAATATATAAATAGTGTCAACAAGATGATATGGTCATTAAGCACATGGATTCACATGCGCACATGTGCAATGCCAAAATTTGAATATTCTTGGTATACTTCTGGGAAAACACTGTTAAAGTCTAAAATGCATAGAGTTTGTCTTATTTAATGAAGCTTTAAAGGAATATGGCACCAAAAGGGAGTTTGGGAGCATTTGGGGAACATCTGTAACAGTTCCCGTTACAATTAGCCCTAGTTAATAATGTCAGAGCAAAATATAATTTTGCAATACCAGTTTGATTTTTTCTGTCTGAACACCTCTGGCCTTGATCAACTGACAGAAAGCAAACAGTGCCTTCTTTTCGCAGACTGGACTGGCACACACAATGTAAGCCAGACATGTGAGGGAAGAGCCAACTCTGTTGTTCTTCTCATCCATAGCTCTCTCAGGGGACAAGTTATCCTACAAAGCAAACAAGAGATCAGTTATCCTAGAATGCAAACAAGAGGCTTATTAGCTCTAAAGCTCACTTTAATTATATTTTTCCCTTTCTAACAATTGACAATGGTGTACACCCAAGTAAAGAAACTAAGTAATGCTTTTAAAGATTTACCTGTAGATCTAATAACTCCATTATTTCACTGTATATAGCATCAAAATGATGATCTTGGGTCACTCTTTCACACGGTATACCATTACACATGAAAAGTCTGCAAAGAGTTATTTAAGAACATGTGATACATTACATACAAAAGCAAAACTTTATCCAAAAACTAAGATTGACATGATATGCTCAACTATTTCAGTAACAAAAATCAGAAGTCTCTGTCCAGACTGAAGCTCTACTGGTTTGTAATTACATAAAGGAAGATTGTTGATTGATGTTATTGTTTAACGCCGGATCGGCAATATTTCAGCCAAATTTCGGTGGTGAAATTGTTTGAAAAGCTAATTTGGGTTTTTGTGGCGGCCCCAAGTGAGCCTACTTTTTTTTTAAAACTAGTAAAATGGTCTTTTACGTGCCAAGGGGGTTGTTATCCTCGACACGGGGCACCATTTAATGTCCCATCCGACAGACTTTATAAAAAAGGAAGAGAAAAGTAGCAGTTGGGACTTGAAACTTTACCAAATCAATAAATAGAAAAATGACAAAAACCAATAGACAGAATTTAATGTATCTTAGTGTAGTCTACTTGTGTGCCAAGTTATATTGAAATCAGACCAAAACTGTAGGAGGAGTAGCATTTTGAAACAATTTCACAGAAATTTCTATTTTTAGTAACCACAGCAACACCATTCATCGAAATCAAAAACCAATACACAGAATTATGTATCTAAGTGTTATTTGTGAGCCAAGTTATATTGAAATCGGACCAAAACTAAAGGAGGAGTAGCATTTTGAAAAAAATTAACAGAAATTTCTATTTTTAGTAACCATGGCAACACCGTTCATTGAAATCAAAAACTGATACACAGAATTATGTATCGTAGTGTAGTCTACTTGTGTGCCAAGTTATATTGAAATCAGACCAAAACTGTAGGAGGAGTAGCATTTTGAAAATTTGTTTACATACAAACAGACAGATGGACAGACTTCGTTTGCGGGGGTATAATAATTTAGAATCTACACTACCGTAGGATGCTTCCACTTAAGTTTTAGCTTTCCTGGCTCACTGGTGCCCCGCCCTACCCCCAGGGGTCATGATTTTTACAATTTAGAATTTATACTACCCCAGGATGCTTCCACATAAGTTTCACCTTTTCTTGTTTACTGGTTCTTGAGAAGAAGATTTTTTAAAGATTGTTCCTATACTCCTATTTCTACGTAAAACTTGAATTCCCTATTGTGGCCCCGCCCTACCCCCGAGGGTCAAGATTTTTATAATTCAGAATATAAACTACCCTAGGATGTTTCCACATAAGTTTCAGCTTTCATGGTCCACTGGTTCTTGAGAAGAAGATCTTTCCTATATATTTCTAAGTTAAACTTGGATTCCCTATTGTGGCTTGCCCTTACCCCGGGGGTCATGGTTTTTACAATTTAAAATTTATACTACCCCAGGATGCTTCCACTTAAGTTTCACCTTTTCTTGTTTACTTGTTCTTGAGAACATTTTTTAAAGATTGTATCTATTCTCCTATTTCTATGTAAAACTTGAATTCCCTATTGTGGCCCCGCCCTACCCACGGGGTACAAGATTTTTACAATTTAGAATATAAACTACCCCAGGATGTTTCCACATAAGTTTCAGCTTTCATGGCCCACTGGTTCTTGAGAAGATTTTTAAAGATTTTTCCTATATATTTCTCAGTTAAACTTGGATTCCCTATTGTGGCCCCGTCCTACCCCCGGGGGTCATGGTTTTCATAATTTAAATCTACACTACCTAAGGATGCTTCCACATAAGTTTCAGTTTTTCTGGCCCAGTGGTTCTTGAGAAGAAGATTTTTAAAGATATTTCCTATAGATCTATGTAAAACTTGGATTCCCTATTGTGGCCCTGCCCTAGCCCCAGGGGTCATGATTTTTAAAATTTAGAATCTACACTACCCCAGGATGCTTCCACATAAGTTTCAGCTTTCCTGACTCACTGGTTCTTGAGAAGATTTTTAAAGATTTCTTCTATATTTCTATGTAAAAACTTGGATTCCTTATTGTGGCCTCGTCCTACCCCCTGGGTTATGATTTTTTACAATTAAGAATCTACACTACCTCAGGATGCTTCCACATAATTTTCAGTTTTTCTGGCCCAGTTGTTCTTGAGAAGATTTTTTAATGACCCCACTCTATTTTTGTATTTTTTTGATTATCTCCCCTTGGAAGGGGACCTGGCCCTTTATTTTAACAATTTAAATTCCCCTTCACCCAAGGATGCTTTGTACCAAGTTTTGGTTAAAATTGACCCAGTTGTTCTTGAGAAGAAGTTGAAAATGTGAAAAGTTAACAGATGGACGGACGACAGACAATGGGTGATCAGAAAAGCTCACTTGAGCTTTCAGCTCAGGTGAGCTAAAAAACTTAACATGGCCTGGATACAGAGCATCTGAAACATAATCCTCCATCGTGTTCATGTTCTTCTTCACCCTATAACTATAGCCCTGCTGGACACGTTATTACAGGTGATGTTGATATAGTTAATAATGAGGACCTTAGATCACTTATTTTAAAAGGTCCTAAATATAGGGAACCCCGATCCTTCAACTGGCGTCAGAATTTCATTAATATTATGGATTCTGTTGAAAATTACGCCAGACAATGGGCCAGATATGAAAAAGAAGACGTTGACACTTGTCAGAATGGATTAAATGTATCGTATTATTGTATTGTATTAAAGTCACGCATTAGAGAAGCAATATGAAAACCATCTATCCTTCTGTCTTCATAAACCAGAAGTGAAAAAAGAATTAGATGGATTACATGATCAGTATCATTATATACACTGCTCATTATATAAATTGTATTCTAGAAAATTTGGATTTAATTCTACAAGTGGTAATCCTACTTATACTCATACTTCCCTTTCTAAGGAAGAAATTCTTCAAAATCATATGTCAGTTTTGAATATTTTTAATATTCCACAGAGCCAAAATGAATTTGAACTACCTCATATATATTGGATTTCTAAACTTCATAAGAATACTTACAAAGATACATTGCAAGTTCCAGTAAATGTTCAACCAAGCCTCTTTCATTACTCCTCACTAAGATATTGACAGTAGTGAAGGAAAAACTTAAAGAGTACTGTACAACTATATATTCAAGAAGTGGTGTGAAGTGGTGTGAATCAAATGTGATCAAATTCTAAAGAACTTTTGGACAATTTGAAATCACAAGATTTTACCAAATCAACAGTTTAAAAACTTTATACACAACCATTCCCCACGATAAATTAAAATCCAGGCTTTTTGATATCATTGACATTGGTCATTTGCAAAATTGTTTTGTTATAAAAGATTCTGATTGCACACACAATTACTCTGAAATTGACATCAAGAAGATGCTTGAGTTTCTAATTGACAATATACATGTATATGTGGTTTTGGAGACGAGGTCTTCCAACAATCTATCGGAATTCCCATGGGAACAAATTGCGCTCCGTTATTAGTAGACCTATTTTTGTATTCATATGAAGCAGAATTTATGCAAAATCTTATTCATGAAAAGAAGAAAACACTTGCTGTGGCCTTCAACTCAACCTTCCGATATATCAATGACGTATTTTCAATTAACAATGGTAATTTCCATTCCTACGTCAATACGATATTTCCAGGAGAGCTTGAGATAAAAGATACCAAAGAGTCTGACACATCTGTTACATACTTGGATATATTACTTGAAAAAGATGTTAATGGTAACCTAACAACCAAGTTATTTGATATACGTGATGACTTTAACTTTTCAATCATCAACTTCCCTTACTTATGCAGCAATATACCTTCATCACCTACAAACCGAGTGTATATATCTCAGTTGATTCGATACACAAGAGCATGCCCTACATATGAACAATTTCTAAAACGAGGTAAATTATTGACAAGCAAGTTGATGAAACAAAAATATCAGCAGTCTCGTTTAAAGTCATCATTTCAAGTTCTATGGTCAATACAATGACCTTGTCAGCAAATACAATTTATCATTGAGTCAAAGGCTAACTGACATTTTCCATACCAATTTTAGTCCACTGAATTGACGATAGATTTTTCCGTTATTTCACGATCATGACAATGAGCACACGGCGGGTGTGACCGGTCAGCAGGGGATGCTCACTCCTCTATGGCACCTGATCCCACCTCTGATGTTTCGGAGGTCCATGTTGGCTTTGTTCCTATTTTGTGTTGTTTTATGGACTTTGATATTGAATACTGTTCGTTATCTCCATATCCTTCTCTTTTGGATATGAACTTAAAAACATAGGTCTTGTGTCACAGTAGGTCCTTGCACGATAAAGAACCCTCACTAATCAATGGCTCTGAGTGCCGAGTATAGGTCTAAAGAAGCCCTTCACTGGCATATGGACCGCTGCCACCACTTAAAATGTTACACCGAAACTTTCTGTTTTTAAATAAAAACGCCCAAAGTTTCCAACAAAGTTTATTTTGTATTCCCGTGTAACACTTTACACACAGGACCCGACTGAGTAACTAATTGAACACACAAATTCTACGCTAGATATTAAGAACTGCCCAAACTACAGACTGTCAATCACTGCTAAATTAACCCGTTAATTGTGAACACTATGAATTCTGCATTTTCTCATGGCCAGCACTTCAGACATTCAATCCCCCTGAGACTCGGGTGATAAAAGTCAGCAATGCTGATACAAGAGCTAAATTTCCCAGCCAAATCTTAATGAGCGGTCAAGACCTTATCACATAAACAGATCACTGCAGTCTGTAGCTTAGAGCAATTACTACAAATCAACAAGATTAAGATGATATAAATCAAGCATTAATTATACAAACAATTTCACACAAATTTCACTTTAACAATTTCCAGGAGAGCTTGAGATAAAAGATACCAAAGAGTCTGACACATCTGTTACATACTTGGATATATTACTTGAAAAAGATGTTAATGGTAACCTAACAACCAAGTTATTTGATATACGTGATGACTTTAACTTTTCAATCATCAACTTCCCTTACTTATGCAGCAATATACCTTCATCACCTACAAACCGAGTGTATATATCTCAGTTGATTCGATACACAAGAGCATGCCCTACATATGAACAATTTCTAAAACGAGGTAAATTATTGACAAGCAAGTTGATGAAACAAAAATATCAGCAGTCTCGTTTAAAGTCATCATTTCAAGTTCTATGGTCAATACAATGACCTTGTCAGCAAATACAATTTATCATTGAGTCAAAGGCTAACTGACATTTTCCATACCAATTTTAGTCCACTGAATTGACGATTGATTTTTCCGTTATTTCACGATCATGACAATGATCACATGGCGGGTGTGACCGGTCAGCAGGGGATGCTCACTCCTCTATGGCACCTGATCCCACCTCTGATGTTTCGGAGGTCCATGTTGGCTCTGTTCCTATTTTGTGTTGTTTTATGGACTTTGATATTGAATACTGTTCGTTATCTCCATATCCTTCTCTTTTGGATATGAACTTAAAAACATAGGTCTTGTGTCACAGTAGGTGCTGGCACGATAAAGAACCCTCACTAATCAATGGCTCTGAGTGCCGAGTATAGGTCTAAAGAAGCCCTTCACTGGCATATGGTGATGTATGAGAGAAATATTCTTGAATGGGATGTTAAACAATATACAATCAATCAATCATAGACAGCCTTATTAACAGCTTTGCTTGTTTACATTTTGCATCAGAATCCCAAACTCTGTTTATCTTCCCAATCAATATTTATCAAAATTTAGTACAATTACTTGAAACATGTCTTTAACATTTATCTTACCCCTGAACAGCTTTTGCAGAATGCATCCTTACAGCATGGCTAAGGTCTCCTAAATATTTAATAAATTCATCAGAAACAGGAACATCTGCATAACCTTCATCTCTTTTCATAGAAATTTTTGCCCAATTTTGATTTTGATCTGCCTGCAGAAAAAATAAAACATCTTTAATTATTCAAAACATGTCTCGCAAAGCATAACAAGAGGCCCATGGGCCACATCAATCACCTGAACACATGGGCTAATTAAAAAACACAAATCAGCTCATTATTGAAAAGTTTACTTGTTGGGGGAGGGGGGTTTGAACTTTCTATTACTTGAAAATGTCACTATATCAATAAGGCATAGGTACATGTATAACTTTGCCATACTTAAAAAAAGATTTTTAAAGATTTTTCCAACATATTATGTGATCTCCCCTTGTGACCCCCTAACTAATCCCCCCCCTTTCCCAGGATATTAATTGAATTAATTTTTAAAAATCCTCAATACTTGCAGATGCTTACAACATTGCTGACATTTTGCAATGTAATTGAATAAGCGGACTCTGCTTTCCCCTAAAATCGCTAAATAGAATACACTACTAAATGTAATACGTTTACAGTAACTCTAACTGAGGGTGTTTATATAAATACACCAATCATGGCTTTGCTGGTCTTGAGAAGATTTTTAAAGATTTTTCCCAAATATTTTTCTATGTAAAACTTTGATGTCTCATTATGGCCCTACCCTATCCCCAGGGGTCATGATATGAACAAACTTGAATTACTGTAAATGTATTACATTTGGCGTGTACGATATTTGGCAGAAATTCAATGTGAACAAGTTAGTGTAGATTTGATTTAGCGCTGTCTGAATTTGCTAGTTATAAAAGTTAATATACAAGACATTTTGCAATGTAATTGAATAAGCGGAATCTGCTTTCCCCTAAAATCGCTAAATAGAATACACTGCTAAATGTAATACGTTTACAGTAACTCTAACTGAGGATGATTCCATATAAATATCACCAATCATGGCTTTGCTGATTTTGAGAAGATTTTTAACAGATTTTTCCCATGTATTACTATGTAAAACTTTGATCAGCCATTGTGGCCACACCCTATCCTTGGGGGTCATGTATTAGGGGACTCTTCTTTCCACTAAAATCGCTAAATAGAATACACTGCTAAATGTAATACGTTTACAGTAACTCTAACTTAGGATGTTTCCATATAAATATCACCAATCATGACTTTGCAGATTTTGAGAGGATTTTTAAAAGATTACTTTGTAAAACTTTGATCAGCCATTGTAGCCACACCCTATCCTTGGGGGTCATGTATTTAAGAAACTTGAATCTACACTACCTTAGGATACTTCCACATGAGTTTCATTTTTCCAGGCCCAGTGGTTCTGGAGAAGAAGATTTTGAAAAATTTTCATTTATATTTCTATGTAAAACTTTGATCAACCATTGTGGTCCTGTCCTATCCCAAGGAGTCATAATTTGAACAAACTTGAATTTACACTATCTGAGGAAGCTTCCACATGAGTTTCATTTTTCCTGGCTTAGTTGTTCTGGAGGAGAAGATTTTTTAAAGAATTTTCCTTTATATTCTTATGTTAAACTTTGATCAACCATTGTGGTCACACCCTATTCCTGGGGGTTATGATTTGAACAAAGAGGTAGGTTCAGGTACTCCATAAAATGGCCCTGTCAATATACCAATTAACCGACCAAGTCCTTATGTCCTATTTCGATCATCAACATAAAGTAGAGACTTAGTGCTTTCATTTCCTACAAAAAAATTTTGCTCCGAGAGTACAAGTTTGGAAACTCAGGTGTTGTGAAACGGTAATGTTCTTGATTTTTGAAGAAAATAGGTTAAATTGAGCATATGAGCCCACCCCGCGATCCAAAAATTCTTTCATGGATTAGAATTTTCTGAAACAGTTCTTTCATTATATAATTCAACATTTTAGATCAGAGGTTGGGGGCTATGCAAAATATTAAAAAACAGCTTAAATTTTTGGTCATTTTTAACGAAATATTCAAGATTTGAGGAAAATGACGAAATTCATGATGTCATAATACATAGACAAGAGATAAAATTACGTCAATTTTATTTGATATGAAGTCACCAAGGGTCCAAGTAAAATATAACATATTTTCAACTAAAACTGAGTAGTTCTGATTTTTCAGAAATTCACAGGGCCAAAAATGGACCAATGTGAACTTTGTTCTTTGAATCAATGCTACCTGAGGATGCTTTCACATGATTTTCATCCTTCCTGGGTCAATGGTTCTAGAGAAGAAGATTTTTAAATATTTTTCCTATGTATTCCTATGTAGAACTTTGATAAGTCATTGTGGCCAAGCCCTACCCCCTGGGGTCATGATTTGAACAAATTGAATCTACACTACCTGAGGATGCTTTCAAATGATTTTCATCCTTCCTGGACCAGTGGTTCTGGAGAAGAACATGTCGAAAGATTTTTCCAATATACTGTATAACGGGCATTTTCTGCGGTTGTCCAATTTTTGCGGAATTTTGCGGATAGAAAAAATCCGCAAAAATTACAATTGCAAAATATTTTTAATATGACTTAAGGTATTTAATACATGCAAGTATAATAAGTGATGCGTCTGCAGACTCATGCGTGAACTTGTCTTCGTTAGCGAGAAAATTTGGGTGACTCGAAACTCCGATAGCTGTATATATACAAAATATGGCTGTTTTTCTTTCTTATTTTCCACTTTTCAATCCTGTGATTTGTCTTGAGACTGTTTGATTGTCTCCTAAATTTCATTCAAATCAGATGACTGACAGTATTAGTAACGCCTCAATGCATGTGACAAGTGTGATTTTTGGGGTGGTTGATTACCGGTATATGCAACTGTTTCTTTTAGCTTGGATGAAAATCCCTATTCAATTTTGATAGCAATTATTTTAAGTGTACATGAATTTTAGATTATGGCTTGGAGGCATTAATCATCATAATCTATATATTTATTTAAATTATTTGATTGATCATTCAAAATTAACGTCTGCAGTGTTAGAATAAATATTTTAATTGTTGTTTGAGTGGACTAGTACTGTTCCAACAATAATTATTTTCATTTGGGACTAGGCATAATTTTACAAAGAGTAATTAGAACTAGATCTAGAACTGTCGAAACAGAACAAAATACCCCCCGCTGGGTTTTTCAGAAGTGCTAATTAAATCATGATTATTTTACGGATCTAAGAGAAGAGAGAAATGCTACAACATTTGTAGTGCAAATGTAATTGCTCATTATATTTTTTATAAATGAAATGAAGGGATAGCCTAATAAAAAACTAGAAATATGTCCATAGGACATGAATGCCCCGCCGAGGAAATATTAGTAAAGCAACATGAAAATTTGTATGTACTGTAAAAGTGGTTATTTACACTGGTTGTTAAGTACGCATTTGTGACTGTCAAACATTACGCGTGGGTCTAATATACGCGGTCGCTCGAGTTACCAAGAAAAATTTACGCGGCCATCAATATCGTAACTACATGTAACATTGGCTTGTTCCCCTTTTGAAAATGATAAGAAAAAAAAAATAATTACAAATAAACTTTAAAAAACTGTTTACATTGTTTGGTAAATATGACGTCTATGTGTACAGTCAAATGCAATGAAGTGTGAACAACTGGCCATGGTGTGCGCTTTATTGTAATTATTTACGCAAGCTCAAACTTCAAAGTGAAATCTACTTACCTGTATCTGCGTCTCGAGTTTTGACAATTAATTTGATAGGTATGATTGTAGTGACTGTGATTTTATTTAACATTTTGGACTAATCATTTGAAATTAAGAAAGTTATAAACGAATATACAAAGGAAATGAAAATGAGTATCTATGTTATATTGCATGAAGTTATTTGCTTTAAAATATTTAATATGAAGATGCGTTTTTCATCGCACAAGTGACATATTAAACAGTTATGTTTTCATCACAGTTTGTGATATATTTGTCTATTCACGTGCATTCAATTCCACGATAAATATACGACTGGTTCAACCCGTCTTACAGTATAAATAATAATCTAGAAAATTCCAGAAGATTGAAATTTTGTGACCATACACGCAGGGGTATTTTACGCGGTTTTTAGCTGACTGCGTAAGTAGTGTAAATTTCCCCCGCGCGTAAATAACCACTTTTACAGTATATAAAATTTGATCAGAATATCTTGAATAGTGATGCAGCTGAATTGCTTGTTTGGAAAATATAGGTCAGATCGAGCATCCGAAGCAAGTCTGGTAATGTCCATCTCTAGATGCATCATCCATGCAAGTTTGGTTCAGGTAGGGCTTATAATTACTTGGGTATGAAAATGTAGGTCAGATCCAGCATCCGAAGCAAGTCTGGTAGTGTCCATCCCTAGATGCATCATCCATTCAAGTTTGGTTCGGGTAGGACTTATAGTTACTTCGGAATGAAAATATAGGTCAGATTCAGCATCCGAAGCAAGTCTGGTAGTGTCCATCCCTAGATGCATCATCCATACAAGTTTGGTCGAAGTTGGGCTTATAGTTCCTTAGGAATGGACCTGCTTCAAAACCTTTAACCTGATCACTCATATTGAAAATGAAGGTCAGATCCAGCATCCGAAGCAAGTCTGGTAGTGTTCATCCCGAGATGCATCATCCGTGCAAGTTTGTATCAACATGTGAAGTTTGATAACACTATCTTGAATGGTATGTTTAAAACTGAGCTAAACACTAATTTAAGAAAAGTGAGGTCAAGGTCAAAGGAAAGGTCAAGGTCAAAAAATGTTGATGCAGTTGCATAGCTCTCATCAATATCTATCAGCATATGAAGTTTGATGAAAATATCTTGGATAGTTTTTTTGAAACTTAGCTTTGAACAGAGCTAAACACAAAGTGTGACGAAAGGACAGAAGGATGGAAGGACGGAAGGACGGAAAGACGGAAAGACGGAAGGACGGAAGACGGACATGACAAACACTATAAGCCCCGGCCATATTCATGGCAGGGCATAAAAATAGACTAAATATACGGACCAGACAAAAATTATGAACTTTTTCCATCAGTAACTGTAAACTTGCATAAATGACCTTGGTTCAAAGTCATGACACAACCGCAGGTCATAAGTAATGTTTGTGTGAAGTAGTAGATTCAAGTTTTTTCCATTATATATAGAAAGATATGGACCAGACACAAATAATAAAATTTTTCTTCCAGTGACCTTGAACTTCGAATATTTCGGCCAATATCCCGTGCCGTGTCCGTGCCTCGACCACTTTTAGGCACTGCTTTCCATACATATTTACAAATAAGCACGGAATGCTAAAGCACAGGTTTCTGGAAACGGAATCCGTGCCTTAGTCGTGTCTAAGCCGCCCGGACTGTTTCGTACTGGCTGTTAGATTCAGCAGAAGTCAAAGGGACTTATTTATGCTCTGTTTGCAAAAGCAGTATCTCTTGTATTGATCATTATCCCATCACAACAGAGTTTGGGATAAAGTACAGAATCATGTCAGTGCGTTTGTTTGTTGCTGTGTTTTATCCTCTCCAAAACAGAAGTGCCCTCAATTCCATTGGGATCGATGCCCTGTTCTCTCTTGATTCATAGATAAGCACTTCTTTTTGAGGGGATGTTCGCTTTGCGATGACTTTTTTATTCTTGTTTTGGCTTTCTACTTAATCTATAAAGTTATAAAATGGTATTCGAATATGGGATTCGAATCCTATCACTACAACATACATTTTAGAATTTTCTCGCACACACTTTGTAAAAAGGATCGATCTATGAATAAAACATTTGGTTTCATTGGACAAATACATATTATTAAGTCTTTAAGTAAGACCCGATAAACATCTTTAAATTGGAATTTCATGTTCAGATATTGTTGAATTTTTTTTGTTTATTTTATGGAAATGAAAACTAAATGAAGCAAATTAAAGTATTAAAAAGGTACAGAGCTGTTATACCTCTTTTAATCAAAATAAATCACAAAATACCTACAACATTCACCCCCTTTCAAAACATTAAAATTACCGAAAGAGATGTTTTTAAAACAAAAGAATGCTCATTAGTGTTTGTTTATCTGTACATATTTAAAAAAAGCAAATTAGCCATTTTAGAGAAAATATGAATTTAAACAAGAAACTATCAGGATTATTTAGAATTGCAGGAATATGAAAGCGATATTTACATGTAACTCCCAAGAATCCTATTTCTTTATAATGTTCTTGAATGCTTTATTTAAGAAATAAATAACAAGTTTATAAACCTCAATTGGGAATTGAAGTGGGTCGGTCACGTGATCAAATTCTGTGAAGGCCAAAGACCTTCTCTAAAGATTTGGTCACGTACCGAACTACTTCAATTCCTATTGAAGTTTATAAACTTGTTATTAATCACTAGCTTATATATACATTTGAGAAAGACAATTAAATACATTTGAATATAAATATTGCACTAACCGGATTTCCGACAAAAGTACACAAGGGGTAAATTGGCTTGAAAGTCGGTTTTATGCTTCAAATTCATCAAGCTACAGTACAGGCAACGCGGATCCCGTATTAAACCGCGTCCCCTCCGCGGTGTATTAATCCTTTCCGCGTTACACCGTCGCGGGTTTTGATCGCGGTGCTACCTGAGACCGTGTTTACACCGCGGCGGGGCCAGCTAACGTTATTCTTCAGCTTAGATGTTGTTACCTGTATAGTCTTGTCGATTCTTAATTGTGTCGGAAGGGGGGGGGATAGCCATTTACGAGTACGGCCACATTATTATTATGAATACCATTAGATGTATTTTTTTTAAAATCATCTCTAAGTTTTATCAAATTCTTTTATAAAAATTATATATCGATGGTCACTCAAAATTGATTAATTCTCAAATGCGTCTGTTGACAGTCATATTGGATGAAATATAGTACTTAGTATAATTTATCGAATATATTTATTTATAAAATCATATTTATTTATAAAATCAATAATCTAACCACAAATGATCTTCAAATTGCTGAATAAGAAGAATTAATTTTAGTATTTAAAGAATGCTATCTCTTCTTTTTACATGCAACTTTTCTATCAGCCGTTTAATATGGGCCCTTAAATAATTTGAACACACAGCACAGAAATTCTTAAATTATTTTAATCAGCAAGTGTCTGTGTAACTGGTTATACCCTTAACGAGATACCCGCAATACCTTAACATTACGCAATCTTATATCATGAAGAAACACTGACGAACAATTATGAATAAGATTGATAAATGTCTTGGAAACAATCATATCAAACTGTTAGTTTCGTTAAATATTGGGTGTTTAGCTATGACTGTTCCTGTGTTTTCATAAAACACACATATTAATTCGACAAAATCCACAAATGGTCAATAAACTGAAAAATCAGCGACAGCAAAATGTACATGTATCTGTTCATGGCAACGATTATTATGGAATTTAAGAAAATCTTATCCATTAGCAATTTCATTAAAATTATTTCATGTTTAGTTTACTTTTATTCGATAGACTTGAGAAATCAATAATTTTTATACTGATCAAAACGAGGAAAAATGGTCTTGCACGTGCCTCAAGTTGCTATTGTAATCTCTCTCTCTCTCTCTCTCTCTCTCTCTCTCTCTCTCTCTCTCTCTCTCTCTCTCTCTCTTTCTCTCTCTGTGTGTGTGTGAAAGTTAACCCATTAAAAAATATGTTTATCCATGATTCTGGCAAACGAATACTTTCCAAGAAATTAACAAAAATAGACCCGAACGACGCCAGATTTCCCTGTTCTCTCAGAAGATTACCTTCGATCCCTCACATTTGGGGTATACCAAATCAAACAGGCATTGTCTTACACACGTGAACATTTAGATGAGGACGGGGGGTATGACATTTTTGTTGGAAAAACAATGCCAAATATAATACAAGGGAAAATACAATCTAGACATGTATCTTCAAAGTCCTATTATCTTTGGGTACAGTTCAACTCAGAGGACAAGTTAGATCCTATAAAGTTCTGGTATTGTCAATGTAAGTCGGGGACTCGACTTGTTGGGAGTTGTGCCCATGTCGCTTCTCTCCTTTGGTATATAGGCATCCAGAGACAGGCCGAAATGTCACTAAAACTCAGATAATGCCAGAAAATGTGTTGGATTGTAATAAATCTAGTTGTGATGAATTGTCATCTTGTGATGTAACAGAATCCTCATCTGACTCATCTTCGGATTAAACTATAAGTATTTTATACTAAGCAATAACTTCACCCCTCCCCCACTCCCAAATCTTCATGTAGGGCCCTAAGGGCTTCCAAACGTTGCATTGATGGAGGGGCCACTGTTCAGATAATGTCTGCACACAGTGCTGTGAATGGATGATATGATTATCGGGTATTGGTGTTTACTTACTGATAAAAGACAATGGTTAACTTTGTTAAATAAGGAATAGAGGGGGGAAATACACGGTAGATGTAAAATATTGAAAGCATAGGCATAGGAAGCAAATTGAAATTAAGTGGGGTGGGTAATTGAAAGTTGGGATGGGGGTTAAAACCACAAAAAAGGTAATCCACAATTTTTTTTAAATGCCTATATGATTTATATCTTTGCAAAAAAATGGGGGGGGGGTCATAGTGCCTATCAAAGTCATTATATGGCCATTTTTTACACGTTCAGACTTAAATTAAAAAGATCTTTCTGTTTGTTTGGTTACTTGATATCTAGATAGGACTTTCCTGCAAATTACACAATTTAAGTCAGTCGCGTTTCATAGATCTATATCCAAGATTAAACAAAAACCGATTTATTTCCTACTCAGATAAAAATATCAGTCAATTCAACTAAAGAAAAGTGAGGTTTTTATGCAGTGAAAATGGTGAAAATTAATTTTAATTTGAACGTAAATAACAAATAAGCTTAAAATGTTCATCTACACTCAAACTCGTATTATTATTTTTTTTTACCTCGGCTACGCAATATTTTAACTTAATTACAATTATATAATATTGCGAACTTGTATCGTTACAATACGTAAAGGTCAACTGAATGTATATATGCATTATTCTCTTACGTCCACATATTTTTCAATACCATACTTCTGAACACATATTTGTTATAATTGTACATAATTATTTCAGGGAATATTAAAGAAGACGCATTGTTGAACAAGTGCATGGTTCAATACACCGCATATAGTTCTTTGATTTGGAAATGCAAAGTAGGTGTTTTTATTCTCATTTCCTGAAAATTTATTTGAGATTTTATTATTTTCCCTAAATATAAAGATAAACTTTAAAGATAAAGTTTGAAGAATTATTGTGGGTAAAAATAGACTACAAAGCAGAAAGTGCAGATCCATTCCTCCCTTGGGAGTAATGAGTTGACACACATCCAGTTAAAGATAATATGATTAATGAGTTCGATGTAGGTAGGCTAGCTGTCTCAATCATTTCTAATTAAACAGTTCCTATCTGCATCCTTTGGGTATTTAAGACAGATCTACTAGTCAGTTTATTGCATATGTCATTTCATGTCCAGCCATTTATTTTCAAAACACAACCAGTTAAGAAATCTGTGATGTAATATCTGTTATAATTAATGCCTACACTACAGGAGATTATAAAAATCAAATATAAGGAATTGAAAAATCATAGTTAGGCCTTATCTTTGAATTAAGGTTGACATGATTTTCTTGCACTCTTAACTGCATGTTCATGAGAATTGAATATTTCCATTTCTATTCGTTTTCCCAAATAACTCGTTGAAAATTAGTGGAGTTGATTTGAACATTCTACTTGAAGTAAATTTTGCCAATTCATAGATAAGAAGCTAAGGAGACCTAACTTGCTTTGTGTCTGATGCTAAGGAGGCCATACATGTACTGTGAAATCACTAATTTTCATGGGGGTTAAATTTTCATTGTTTTCAAGGTATGAAGAGACCCACGAATTTATGTCCACCACGAAATGTAATTTTTCACATATATTACTACTGAACAATTCTTCAGCCACAAAATCAAATCCCCTTGAACAAATATATTTTCCTCAAACCACGAAAAATTTGACCCCTCGAAAATATGTGATTTTACATATAATTTTTGCATAACAGGCGAAGCCTATTGATGCCATGACATACTTTACTCGCTAGACAGTGATTCCTCAAACCATACTTGACGGGTGCTTGACATGCTGTATGGAGTCACTTTATTTCCTTAAGTGGGGGACTTTAATTCTCTGTATTCTTGCATTCATCTTAGCCACATTACTTAGATGAGCAATATGGCCCATGAGACTCTTGTTTTTCAGACTTAAGTATAATGCCTTCACAAAGACACATTTTCTATAAATCAATTTTTATTTCTTCATAGATCAGACTGATTATTGGAATGTTAACTTCACCATCACAAAATGTGTCTGCTGAAAATCTTCTTTCCATGATTACAGTTGTAAGGTTTGTATACAAGGGTTAAGCCTTAATAATGACCTAATTCTTCATACTGCATCTGATAATGACATAATGTGTATTTAACCCCACTCTGAAGGAGAGGGGGTTATACTGTTTTACCCTTGTGTGTCTGTCTGTGTGTCTGTCCATCACAAATTTTCGTCAGTTTTCTCAGCAACTACTTATAGTACATGCTTGAAATTTTAATACAATCTTCTCTGAGGCATGCAATATAGTGGGATTCATTTTTGTTTTAAATCTACGAAGCCCGTTGGTGCAAAGTACAAAAAGGCATCATATTTGATCAGCAATTATTCTAACGTATTTTGTGCACAAGGAGCATTTAAAACATGGAAGAGATTATTACACCAGAACTTGTTCTGTTGTTTCACTTAAATTTTGTAGCAACTTTTCAGTGTGTTTATTTTTTTTACATTCATAATAAAATCAAAGAAAAATTTAACAACATATCTTAACGATAAAATTGAAAAAAGAAGGAGTTCAATCATAAAACTAATAATAATTTAGTTCTAAATTATTCAAATAAAACATTTTTAATTACTAAGAATATTTCTTATCATGGTGAGAAGTCTTTTTCATCGTTTAACTTGAATCCTTAAACAAAATTGTTTTCCATTCCTTTTGAATATATCAATGGGTATAGAACGCTTTGTGAACGTATTGTGAACGCAGTCGGTGCAGTGAGAACACTGTGAACATGGAGTGGAAACTCCTAACATGCTGTGAAAACTCTGCGGAAGCGCAGTCAATTGCTGAGAGACCTCCATGGGAACGCAATAGAATGCCCTGAGATCGCCGTAGATCACGCCCATCGCCGGGACATCTTCACATTGTGAAAAAATTACAGAAGTTTGTGCGATATCCCTGCGATTCCACGGATTTAAAATTTTAAAAAAATTAAAAATGCCTTAATGACTCCGTGTGAACGCAGCTTGGTGTGACAGGGCCTTAACTGGTAACTCATCGACAACAGTAGAATAAACCTAGGTGTATTTTGGTAGATTTCTGGCCAAGGCTCAGAGACAGGATCAGGAGGTATGCTGTTTGTGTTTGGAGATGCTATGTGATCTCATACCCCTATTACAGTCGGGCACGGATATGGCTAGTCCGTCAATCAAGGAGAGTAGAGATGCTGCCCTCACCCTCTTGTCAGCTTTTCTGTAAGTATGATCAACTTTTTTTTAAAATGATCACAATACAGGCAATGCAGTTCTCTTATTTAGTGTTCCTGATGGTGAGAATGTCTTTATGGTGTAGAAGGGTAAAGTAGGTAAAATGCACAAAACTCCTCTCAATAATGAGATTTATTGACAAAGGATGACTGCACTTAAGGATATGCGAAAATTGCATCAAAAAAACTTTCAAAACAAACATTTTTAGGTCACCTGAGTAACTCAGGTGACCTATTGCTATCCGTTTTCGTCCGTCGTCGTGCGTTGTGCGTCGTGTGCGCGGAAAATACAGGATCTGCGTTGCCTGTACTGTATGATGTTATAAATCAATATTTTAATAACATGATTTTTCTTGCTGTAAAACATGTGTAATTGTTACCAAACAAGTGTTGTATAAAAGATAAAATTAATCTACTTATAAAATAAATATGCTTATTCTTTTTACTAATAAAATAATGGAGACTTCAAAAGAGAAAACTACTTCTTATAGAATGAATTAATTACATTGTACCACAGTAATAAAATATATTAATTATTTCCCTGCCAAGGTGATTCCGTGTAAAGTAACGTTTTTTTTATTTACAAATGTCTGTTAATGTATTGCAAAAATACACTCGTATTTTAAAATTTTAATGCAATAATATCATACATTTTTGTGTCATTTTTATTTTTATGATTCATTTAAAGAAAATTCTACATGTATCTGTAGACATTTCCAGGCCGTGATTATACTCGGACAAGATAATCGAAAGAGGCATTCAAATTATTTGCAATAGATAAGATTTTCAGAACTAAATAATTAATATGCTATCATTGTTTTTATTTCACAGGACAAATGTAAGAGAGAGAGAGAGATTTAAGCCCCCCTCATTAGATATCTGTAGTATCAAATAAAAATTCATATTATATATTTTTCCTAAATATTCCATGAAGTGAAAGTAATCATTTTTTTCTAAGATTAACAAAATCATTTGACAGTAAGCATCAGCTTTTATTTTCCTTCATCAAGTTCACAGGGTTCACACGAAGTCCTCATGCTTGTCCTGTCAATCAAAATCATTCGACACAGTGAAGGTGTGGAAATCTTGTTTCACTGAATATGCCGACATCAAAAAGTCACTTAGTATTTCCAATAAGTTTTAACATTAATTTCTTCATCTGATGTTCCGCATTTCTGCAGAAAAAAAATAAATAATGGGAATACATAGTCTAGTGTTGTACCGATAATCAGAAAACATCGATTGTCGATGAAAAAATGCTACCAATTCCGATGATCGATTATAATTTTTTTCATAATCGATCATTGGAAGCATACTTGTAATAAAGAACATTCCAGAATTATCCATTTCTGGTTTTAAATTTATTTCATATAACTAGCCGCCATTGAGGATTTCGCCTGGGACCTCTGATTGACTTACTTCAAGGGTTTCTGGGGTATACTGGGCTGTTTATCAGCATCGGGTTCTGTAATTTATTGAAATAAAATATTTGCAAGCTTTTATCCAGCACCATTCCGTCGCTTTCTCTTGTTTTCAAACATTTCTCTATTACTCCGTCACACATAGCTGATCTCGGCCGTAAGAAGTCGATTTCGTCTATTTTCAACAACTCGTTCGAAAATATTTTTCGGAAGTTTGACAATATAAGTGGGGGAAAGTACATAGGCGCTAATGGTTTTAGAATACCCTCATTAAAATAAAAATGAAAATTTGCTGAAATTAGCACGTTTTAAAAATGTCATATTCCTCAGAGTTTTTTTTTCTCTGAGGTACAATTTTTTTTCTGTACACAAGCCCCTGGGATACTCTTTGAGAAAATAAAAAATAGTATCTCAGAGAGAGGTCCTCATTTTTAGTCCCCTACCGTTGAAACCGGAGGGGACTATAGCTTTCCTCTGCGTTCGTCCGTTTGTCTGTCTGTCTGTTCCCCTCTGTCTGTCAGTCTGTCCCACTTGGTTTTTCGGCATTTTTTTTTCTAAACGCTGGCAGGTATTGAGCTGATTTTTGGTACGTGGTTGTATCTTTATGAGTTACAGATGAAGTTTTAAAATCGTTCCGATTCAATAATTTTTTATGGAATTACGGGCTTTTGAATTTTTCAGGGTTTTCCGCACTTTTCTCCTAAACGCTTGCAGATATTGAGCTGGTTTTAAGTATAAGACTTTACCTTAATTAGCTACAGATCAAGTTTGCATTTCGTTCTGCTTAATTGATTTTTGAAAGAATTACTGTATTTTTATTTTTTTTTATTTTATAATTGGGTTAAATATAGGGTTCGTGATGCACTCAATTTATGTCGTGATGCACTCAATTTATGTTCTAATTGAGATTGTCATGAATTGAAACTTGCTGGATAGCTTTTATAAATTGATTAATTATAGATCAAGTTTGCATTTCGTTCTACTTCATTGATTTCTGAAGGAATTGTGTTTTTTTTCTTCTGGTTTAACACACCCTTCACTGTTTCCGACAGTGGGGGTATGATTTGAAAATTCTACTTTTTTCAGATATGTCTGGACAAAACTTTATGTAACTTTTGAATTAAGGCCTCAAAACACTAAAGATAAGGAAATACAAAGTAAAATTTCATTCTTCAACAATGCTTGTTATACATCTAATACCTTAAGGGTCCCAACCCTTATTTTAGTATAAATGGTAGCCCTTGGGCCAAGGATACCCTATGACAAATTTGGTATTGATTGGCCAAGGGGTTCTTGAGTTATGGCCCATATTCTAAAAAGTTTATGCACACCGCACAAATGGCCATAGCATTAGCTCTTTGAGCCTTTGGCTCAGAAGAGCTAAAAAGGCCTTGTCTCAAAGATTACATATAAGAAGTATGAAACTGCTGGCCTTCACTGTTCAAAATTAAGTTATGGCCAAGGTTCAAGTTATTTCATAAGTACAGATATCTCTAAGGTCAGGATCAAAAGGTCAAAGTTGTTGATATCCAATGAAAAGTCTTTCACAAGGTTTATATATGTGAAGGATGAAAGCTCTAGCCCTAACCCTTCAAAAGTTATAGCCAAGGTTAAAGTTTGTTAAAAGTAGGTCAAAATCCAAGGTCAAAAGGTCAAGGTTCTTGATAATTAATGAAAGGTCATGTCAAGAGGATTAAAGATGTGAAGTATGAAAGCCCTAGCCCTTACAATTTAAAAGTTATGGCCAAGGTTCAAGTTATTTCATAAGTACAGATATCTCTAAGGTCAGGATCAAAAGGTCAAAGTTGTTGATACTCAAGACAGACAGACAGCTGGACAGTTAGACAGACAGACGGACACGACAAAAACTATACACCCCCGAAAATTCGTTTACGGGGGCATAAAAAAATGGATGTATGGATTGGTATATATTTCTGGGCCTATTTTTATTGCGAATGATAATAATAAATTTCTAAAATATTAAGAAATTGTAAACCTACATTCCTGCAACCATTCGTATTAATCTATACAAATATTTTTCATTTCAAATCTTACAATTATTTATTGTGAATCTCTGAATAAAAAATTGAAAACTACGCGGTGAAACTTGTTCGTTTTATCAGAACATGACTTAATGATCTCCGATCCTCAGCAAGGCGAGATAACTCGTACTCATATTCGGAAATAGTTTATTCCTACCATAAAATCCGGTATTTTTATAATTTTCAGAAATCTTTTGTGAAAGAAGGAAAGTATATTAACAATGTAACTAGTAAACAATCAACAATCATTTCAGAAATCTTTTGTGAAAGAAGGAAAATATATTAACAATGTTACTAGTAAACAATTAACAATATGGAGGGAAATCCTAGAGCAAGAAACAAGAAAGGTCGCTTCAAAAAAGAGGCCAGCAGTTTTTCTGGAATTTGCGTAAATACTAGTATTGATGTGAATAACAATGAGACCTAGACCAGCAGATTTGCGTAAATAACAGTACTGCCGGTGACAAAAAACAACACTGAAACTCAGATATACGAACATGATGATGATGTAAGTTCTACTGATTTCGGTGAGACCGAAGAAAGTGAAGAATTGTCTAGAGTATACACCAATATTTTCAATGGTCGAAGGATCTTAGAGTTTGCTGTTTTGGTTGAACATCTAAAACGAGGATGTTTTGTGTGTCATACGCCACTAGACTTAGGGAAGTTGTGTAAAAGAGAGACAGTATGGCCTTGAAGTCTTCTATACATAGAGTGTACTAACTGCAAGGAGTTGACTATTGTGCCAACGGGGAAGCGACACAACATTGGTGCAAATGGACAAGGTCCATTTAATGTGAAGACAAAGCTCGGGGTTGGTATGTATGTATTTATTTGGTTGTTTGTTTTTTTTTCTATTTTGAATATATGAAAAATAAGAACATACAACGTATGTAAATTTCTCAAAAATAATTACAACGATTCTTCTTTTTATACAACAAAGATAAGCAGCCTAATGATCCTCTAAACTTTTGATAAAGAAATAATTATTTGATTCATAATAATAATCATAACAATGATAATTGTTAAGCCAGTTACTTAGATCCGCCACCACTTTTCTCTCTTCAGTGCTATTTCGAGGCTGTTATTCGAAAATGAAAGTAGACTTTTAAATAAATTTACGATAATTACTTTTCAAGTGAAATCTGAATATAGTTTACGGACATCACCTTATACCTAGTGTATTCCTACATGCTTAAGTGACAACCCTCGTGCAGCCGTTTCAGAGTTTATTTGCAAAATTTGTTAATTTATAAGTATAGATATGTGTGATTTTCATACTTCATATATTTCTATATATTTCACTTCATTCTAATGATAGTGGTTTGATACTGTCTTACGACGCTGGTTGGCAAAAGAGAGGAAGTGGAAGAAATTATAATAGCTTATCAGGTATTTTATGATGTGATTTTTTTCTAACATTATGAATGAATTTTATATCTGAAATAAATGCCATATCCATTTACAAAACATTGATTTTTCGTTTTATAATATTTTCTTTCATTTTCCATTTGCCCATATCTTTTTGTAGTTTCATAGTGTCATAGAAAACATATTGTCATAGTTGATTAGCTACTTATCTTTAATTATCACCCGTGGGCAAACTCGCCGAAATATCGCCGTTAAATATGCTAATTTGTTGTTTTTAGACAACCAATGAGAAAGTTGGAACTCTTCAATTTTGAAAAATACGTTTATTACTTTGCTATTTATGGTAAATATTTTGACGCTCGTTAAAACGTCCGAAGTTTGATTTAAAACAATGAAAATCAATTCGTACAGGTCACTGACATTAATATCCGTCAGATATTATGAAGGAGTACCTCTTTCTAACTGCAAAATGCACCGGTGAGTGGATTTATCAGCTGTATTGACTACGGAATGAGTTTTTCATGTTTTTGGCAATGCCGAACTTGCATACGTAACGTGAACTGTGATTCGTTGTTACGCATCGTGATTCTGTAATGCGGCCAATCAAATGACCCATGCATATTTAATTACATACGACGATTTTTTGGCGAGTTTGCCCACGGGTGATAAGTAAAGACGAGATCACACGTGGGTTTCCGACGATGTACCTGAAGATGATTCCACATGAGTTTCATCTTTCCTGGCCCAGGGGTTCTTGAGAAGAAGATTTTTAAAGATTTTTCCTATATACTCATTTGGTATGATGTTAATGTGGTTTATGATTTTAAATGTATTCATAACTTTTGGAAATCACACCCATAACCACTTGTGACAAGTACTTTTTGCTTTATCAGTGATGGTGATAAGTAAAGACGAGATCACATGTGGGTTTCCGACGATGTACCTGAAGATGATTCCACATGAGTTTCATCTTTCCTGGCCCAGTGGTTCTTGAGAAGAAGATTTTTAAAGATTTTTCCTATATACTCATTTGGTATGATGTTAATGTGGTTTATGATTTTAAATGTATTCATAACTTTTGGAAATCACACCCATAACCACTTGTGACAAGTACTTTTTGCTTTATCAGTGATACATGTATTCTCAAAAGATGTAGCCAAATCTCACATTAGCCCGAAATCTGTACGTGCCGGTATTTTAGTATTATTATTTTTCTTATGGTTTATAACATCACTGTCGATGTAATATTGTTAATTTCTTTAACATTGGGTATGATATGCTTAATTTGATAAATGGCTACAATAGCTGTATTTCATTCCTAAACATAATGCAGTTCAGTTTCAAGTGGTGTTCTGTTTATGGGTACAGACTGAAATACTAGTAATTTCAAATTCGTTTTTGAAACAAAATATATTTTAGCAAAATTTTCGTGGCATCTCCATATCGTCCTCCATAATTTTTAATAAAACTTTGATCGGCCATATTGGCCCCACCCTACCCCAGGGGGTCATGATTTGAACAATCTTGAATCTACACTACCTGAGGATAATTCAACATAAGTTTCATCGATCCATGCCCAGTGGTTCTGGAGAAGATTTTTTAAAAATGCCATTTATTTTTCTCTAATTCATGATTATTTCCCCTTGGAAAAGGGCAGGGCCTTTCATTTGAACAAACTTGAATCCCAATTTCACCCAAGGATACTTTGTGGCAAGTTTGGTTGAAATTGGCCCAGTGGTTCTTGAGAAGAAGATGAAATTTAAATATGAAAAGTTTACGATGACGACAACGACAACAACTACATGCAACAACAGACAACGGACAAATTTTGATCAGACAAGAGGCCCAAGGGCCTTGAATCGCTCTTCTGATAAATGTACAATCTATCACTTCTATTAGAAGCTTCCAACTCTATTAGTATCATAAGACCCAAAATGCATTTACTTAAAAAGTTTGATAGTATTTAGCCAGTTAAGACTGAAGATATTATAATATAATTATAAAATACCATAAGTTAGTCACAGTGACCTACCTTTTGATTGAAATTTTCTGAGAACTAAAGATACAGTAATTGACAAAGACTGATGATTCTTATTAAATAAGTACCTGAGATATTCAAAAATAGGTCACCATGACCTACTTTTTGGTCAACATTCTCTGAAAACCCAAGATGCATCATCTGACAAAGTTTGACGATTCTAAGCCAATTAGTACCAGAGATAATTAAATATAGCCATCAAATGTCAAAAGTAGGTCAGGGTGACCTATTATTTGGTTGACGTTATAAAAACCCAAGGTGCCTAAACTGACAAAATTTGATGATTCTAAGCCAATAAGTACCTGAGATATTCAAAAGTAGGTCACCTTGACCTACTTCTTGATGGACATTCAATGAAACCCTAAGATGCCTCAACTGACAAAGTTTGATGATTCCAAGCCAATAAGTACCAGATATAATTAAATATAGCCATCAAATGTCAAAAGTAGGTCCAAGTGACCTACTTCTTGGTCGACAATCTCTGAAAACCCAGGGTGCCTAAACTGACAAAGTTTGATGATTCTAAGATAATACATACCTGAGATATTCAAAAGTAGGTCACCGTGACCTACTTCTTGTTGGACATTCAATGAAACCCTAAGATGCCCCAACTGACAAAGTTTGATGATTCTTAGCCAATAAGTGCCTGAGATACTTAAATATTGCCATAAAATGTCAAAAGTAGGTCACAGTGACCTACTTTTTGGTTGACAATCTCCGAAAACCTAAGATGCCTAAACTGAAAAAGTTTGATGATTTTAAGTCAATAAGTACCAGAGATACTTAATTATAGCCACAAAATGTCAAAAGAAGGTCACCCTGACCTACTTTTTGGTTGTCACTCTCCGAAAACCCAAGATGCATCAACTCACAAAGTATGATGATTCTAAGCCTATAAGTACAGGAGATACTTAAATAAAGCCAAAAAATGTCAAAAGTAGGTCACCGTGACCAACTTTTTGGTCGTTACTCTCCGAAAACAAAATATGCATCAACTCACAAAGTTTGATGATTCTAAGCCAACAAATACCTAAGATACTTCAATATAGCCATAAAATGTCGAAAGTAGGTCATTGTGACCTACATTTAGGTCAACATTTTTCAAAGACCCAAGATGCATCTACTGACCAAGTTAAATGATCGTAGGTCTGAAGGTAATCAAAATATGCATTTTTAAATTTTTAAAAACAATTTGAAAACAAATGTCAACAAAATTCAAAACGTAGGTCACAGTGACCTACTTTTTCATAGATATGTTTCAAGGTCCCAAGATGCATCAAAGTACAAGATTTAATGATTCTAAACCTCCCAGTGTCTGAAATAATGGGATTTAATGTTTTTAAAAGGATAAGTCATAAAGTTCAAAAAGTTGGTCACGGTGACCTACTTTTAAGTTAACATTGTTTGAGGACCCAAAATGCATCAACTGACAAAGTTTGATGATCATAGGCCCTAAAGAGTCCAAAAATGCCTTAAAATCAATTTGAAAACAAATCCCCGCAAAATTTATAAAGTTATAAAGTAGGTCACCGTGACCTATTTTTGAGTTGACATGATGTGAAGTCGTAAGGGTCATAATGACGTTGTGAATTTTAACACTTCTGAGTTCTCATAAATAAAGTGGTTAATATTTATTAATTGATGAGAATTTGACAAAAACGTATTTTACAATATATTACAAATAGTACTTTAATATTTTGTTAATAAAAGATAACTTAATTTGAAATTATAACGTAGAAGGTATAAACAAGCTTAGGTACATGTACAAGTGAAAATGACAGCGTGTCCGTTTAGCGCCTGTGTGTTTATCGCGGTACACGTAAATAATTAGATACATTGTAACGTTTCATTATTGACATTGATAATGTTTTAAAAGAATAAATTTATTAATAATTTACACAAACTTTATGCATTCGGTATTTTAATCAACCTGCATATGTAAAGCCAAGTCCAGGAACGTAGAAACCGGGGGAGGGAAGGGGGGGGGGTTGGTTGGGTTAAATGTTAAAATAAAAATAGTACCACATATGACGTAGAGAACAAGTGCTGTGTTTAATGTTTATTCCTCATATGTAAGACAGTACCGGCGTTCCACACACATTCACCAACAAAGAAGACCTCTAAAGAGGTACCGCGGGATATTTTACGCATGGACTTGTGAAGATATTCTTTTTCTCAAAGTAATCATCCTCATGTTTAAGCATAATGTTATCACGATCATCAATTGCAAAGTTTTTAGAAAAAAATAATAAATGGATTTATTTTAGATAATCAAATTGAATACAGTGTGTTTATTGACAATCACAAGACATTGGGTTATGAAGTTTCATTTTTCCCTGTCATCTTAATTTCTGCTTTTCAACATTTTCAATTACCGGGTATTTTCGACACTTGTGCATTTTCGAGCAATACCTATACTTCGTTGAACGAATACTTCTGAGAGCAGCATTAGCAAACTTCTAATGCAAGAACACCGCTTAATCAGAGGCAGATCCAGGGCCGGTGCTTCGGGTGTGCGCACCCCCTCCCCCTTTCGAATTTTTAAAATAAGATTTACTTTATACTAAAAACACATTATTAAAATCAGGTTTCCTTATTTTGTGTGTGTGTGAGGGTGTGTGTTTGTGAATTTAACCCTAGGGCAGGGTGCCCTCATTTTTTTTTATCTTGAATTATTCATTACATCCCGATCTATCAAAATATCACAATTTTATTTAGGGACAGGCCTGACCTGAAAGACAAAATTATTTTTTAATTTTCACTTTTTTCGGGAAATTGTTCTCTCCTACAAGTCATTTTTTGTCAAAGTAAATACATGTACATCCTATGATGAGCGATGTTGGAAACATATTCGTTTACCACTCTTTTATAACATATGTCAAAATTATTCATACTACACAGAATAGAAACAATTCCTCCTTTTTGAGATTTTTCTGATAATAAATTGATAAATTTATTATTTATGTAAAGGCCGTCTAAATATTACAGTATTCCTATTACATATTATGTTATTTCTTTAACAGGATGCTTATTTTGTTTGTCAGTAATAGACACCCCCAACCCTAAGGCATACACATGGAAAACTAGACCACAGACTTGGGCTGACATATTTAAAAATCACGATTTGATGAAAAAATTGGACCATCTACTAAGAATATTTTTAAAAAAGCATAATCTAGGCCTACATATTGAAATATTAGTCCCCCCTCCTTCACTCTCGCGCACGCTCTCTGGAACATGCTGTCTATCTTTTGATAATCAGACTAAATGAAAAATATCAATGTCCTAGCAAAATATAACCATAAAAAGATTCAGTAAACATATACATCTGATCTGTAGGCCTATTTAGCTAAGTTATTGTAGACATTTACAAGTTTTAATCGCTCGCGATCTACCCGATGCGTGATAATGATAATATGTAACACACAGTCTCACAGAATATATTGAATACATGCAAGTCTATGTACTAACTTTAAATAGTAATAATGTTATTTATTTAAATTTTAGACATTTTTTTAATATCTAAAGTTATTGATCTACGAGTACGAAAAATATTGAAGTTCCCCAAAATGTTTGACGTCATTTTCTGCACATTGTGACGTCACGAGAAAAAAAATTGATGTCATTTAATTTAGAGTGACAGTCTTTCAATAATATATTTTAAAAATAAGTATGTATATGAATGAGTGTTTGTCAATAATAATGTCACATACTTTCATGAACAAATTTTTTCCCAGGAAAAATATTGTCCCCTGTAGTCATTCTAAACTTGAGGGAAATGCATAACGGCTATAACTGACAGTAAGTATAAAATCTAATCTGATTTTTGAAAAAAAATAATGTATAAGAGTAAAATTAGTCACCACTTATCAAACTCCATTGTAAATTTTAGGAATTTCAGGTGCGGATCCAAATTTCACAGCCCTGGGGTGGGTGGGTGATGGTGGTGTCCAAATCACTTTTAATTGATTAGGTATACATACATTTATTTAATCAGTAAGTAAAGAGCAACAACTTTTTCAGAATTGAAGGAAATGGCATGAAAGAAGAAAAAAGAAATTGTGTAGTACACTCGAATGGAGGATCAGTTTTTTAAGGAGTCCAGATGAAAATCGCAACTGTACAGTAATGAGGATTTACCCTGGTAAAAGGTGTATTACTGAGCAGAACATTCTGTGATGGGGAGGAACTCTGTGAAAATAATGAAGATTACATGAATTTCAAGTGAACAACGTGTGGCAAAAATTTTTTTTTTACAAGAAATGGAGTATACTTTCAGTACCTTTACAACGACTTTGTGTATTTAAATTACTTTAATTAAGTATTGTTTATGCCTGAAAAGGTGTGTTTATTTTTTTCTTACAAAGAATTTATTAAATATCATTATTTTGTTAAAGTTAACAATATTAATTTTTTTCAATATTGGGAATTTGTTTTATATAGATTCTGTTTATAGAGAGGATTTATAAAGAAGTGTTTTTCATATATTTTCATGTAGCATAATGCAATAAATTTTTATATGTACCTGATAATTATTATTGTTAAATTTTTCCTTAATATAGACCTGCCTCAAAATACCGATATAAATGTAGGCAAACTTTAGGTAGACTTGTAGGTACATTTTAGGTATACCAATAAGGTACTTATCTGAATGTTTGCATTGTGTGCCATTATTGTGCTTTTTTTGTACCTCAACTGTAGGCATACTTTAAGTATACTTTTGGCACAGTCTGTTTAAGTACCAATATAATAAATATGTAGGCATACTTTAGGTAGATTTGTAGGTACATTTTAGGTATACCAATAAGGTACCCCGGTACTTATCTGAATGTTTGCGTTGTGTGCCAATATTGTGCTTTTTTTGTACCTAAACTGTAGGCATACTTTAAGTATACTTTGGCACAGTCTTGAAGGTATCTTTTAGGTAGATTTATAGGCACATTTTAGGCATGCCTAGAAAGTACCTATCCGATTGTGTGCCAATATTGTGCATTTATGGTACTTCTGCAGCCTGGCGTCAGTACGGCTATTATGACGTCATTTGCAAATCACGTCACCTTTTGCAGAAGCAGATCCATTTGACATAATGGCAAATGTCTGTATACACATTTTAACGATTAACAAAATTTTCCTAAGTTTTTTACTCAAAAATAGCACAAGTACCTATAGCTGACCACCAACAAGTGGCATTTGACTAAATTTTGCCATTACGCATGCGTCAGAATTTAATTCGAATTAGCTTCGCTTAGCGTTCACACGGAGCTAATGCGAAGTAATTTAGTGTGCAGTAAATTAATTCGAATTAAACTAATTCTCATTAAATTCTTCGTGTGAACGCTAAGCGAAGCTAATTGGCAGTAACTTTACGTTTAATTCGAATTAAACTCTCCGTGTGAACATTGCAGGGCATCAAATTACCTAATCCAAGTATAATTATTTAGTTTCATTACATCCTTATCTTTTTCTTTTTGAGCATGCTATCACATTCAACATCATTGTCGACTAGTCTAGAAATATGTCCATAGGACAGGGGGACATGAATGCTCCGCTGAGGGTATATTAGTAATGCAAGATGAAAATTTATATTAGTGTATGAAATTTGATCAGAATATCTTGAATAGTGATGCAGTTGAATTGCCTACATCAGTATGTATCAGCATATGAAGTTTGACACTACCTGTATAAAAACTTCCTGAAAATGTTTACCCCATAAGTTTCATCTTTCCTGGCACTGTGGTTCTTGAGAAGAAGATTTCTAAAACATGCCACCAAACTTGCACTATTTCTGAATTATCACCCCTTGGAAGAGGATGGGGCCTTTCATATGAAAAAAAAAACTTGAATCCCCTTCACCCAAGAATGCTACATGGCAAGCTTGGTTAAATTTGACCTAGTGGTTATGGAGAAGAAGTTGAAAAAGTGAAAAGTTTACAGACAGACAGACACACTACTGTAACACACAAAATGTTATAAGCTCACTTGAAACTTGAACTTTCAATTCAAGTAACCTTATAATCTGCATTGGTGAAAATGGCTAGATCTCCAGAATTTTTCTTTAAGATAACATAAATTTTGATAAAGTTGACTGATTATATATATGGATTATTTATGTAAAGTGTAAAGTGAATCAGACTTTTTATGATTATTAATACATTATTAGTATTTCAATATAAACTAACTTGCAATAAATCAAAAGACTTGTAGTCATCCACTGATTCCATAATTTTGATGAGTTTTGATTTAACAGTTGACGGTTCCACCTCCATCATCAATCCTGCTTGGACTCTACTGTATTCTGGACTGTCTAGGGAACACCAGCAGCACAATGTTCTGGTCAATTCAATGTGAAATTGATGTGTGTCAGTTAGTTGACTGTCATCCAGAATAAATTTCATGTCTGTGAAAAACAATCATGATGCAGAATATAGAACAATTTGTTTCTTATTAAGTCATAAGGGCTAATTTCTACTGGCAAATCATAAGCACCACTTCTGCATGTATTTCATTTTATCATAACCTAATCCTTAATAAGAGGCCCATGGACTATATCCTTAACCTGAGTAACTTTGGCCATGTTCTTCATAACCATACCCCCTAGTTATTCCTATTGTGACCCCAATCTAAATCAAGGGGTCATGATTTGGACAATTTAGAATTTACACTACCTCAGGATGCTTCCACATAAGTTTCAACTTTTCTGGTCCAGTATTTTCAAAGATGTTTCTGTTAACTAATATCTGTCTGAAGACCAGGGGTCATAGCGACAGAACACTTCGTGTGTCTAAGGCACTTTACCCTCATGTAACAGTCTTTTATTATGTTATATGTTTCTGTAGTGTTAATGTCCATGACTATTATATGTATACATAACTTCATGTGTTTGTACGTCTCAATTTGTGTTTATTTTTATTGTTTATATTGACACCATTTTGTTTTAAATAATGGTCAATTAGTCCGAGGCTGATAGCAATTGAGGGGTACCCCCTAGGGGGCATCCCTCTCCAATTATTCCGACAAAATCTGAAATACCCGAGCCGTTTTTAAGTCAGAAAGTGACGAAAGTATGATGTCAAAGACCAAGTCACGCTTCTTGAGTTATGCAGACTATGAAGTATTTAAATTTTATATAGTGTACTCTTGTTTCAATGAGTCAATATTTACTTTTCTTTTGTACAGTATCTCTTGCAGCTATGGGTGAATATACAGTGAAATCATACAGATTTGGATGAAGATGATAAAGATAGTGAAGTCAAAGACAGTTTTATGAACCAAATGACACTGATAAAGAAGATAATTTTTTTTTTAATGATACTTCTAGCCAGGCATGTGACTTTGAAGCTGACAGTTTAGTAGAAAATTTGAACTGACAGTGATTTGTTTTTCTGACATCCATTCAACATTTGAAACTAGCTATTCCTCATTTAGAAATTGTTCACACCAACTGAGAGATATAAACCCTGTATGCAGGTGATGAAGGTTAATAGGAGAGACATTGCTTATATCGTGCTTTGCGCAAGATATGTTTAGCTGAAATGAAATGCGAAGTGAAAACTTGAACTGACAGATGAAGAAAATTTACTATTCCATCCTTCTGTATGGTCTTCTGAATTTAAAGCCATTGGAAAAACAACTTAAAGAGGTACTCTTTATCTTTGGTGAAACATTCTGGAAATAAATCTAAAGGAAAAGAAAAGTCGTATTAATACTTGTATTGGAAGATGGCCAAGTTTGTATGACCAGTTCTTTTGAAAAAAAAAATTGCTTGCACCCACTGTTTCCCATGAAGAAAGCATTCTAAAGATAGAATACACAATTTAATTTTAATATTTATGGATAAAGATCATCTCAGAAATGTGAGAACTTGTTTGTGTGATTTGAAAATTGTAAAATATTGTTTGTCTGTAAACAATTTTTTCTTTAAGACATATTTTAACTCATCCCTGACAGCAAGAGTATTTCAGAAAACATTTGATAGAAAAAAAACTGTTCTGAGGTCCATGTCTTTCTATGTATCAAGTATAATATGTAATATTTGAAAATTATTCATTCTATCATTTTCTGGATATTTAAGGATTGTTTTTCAAGTTTAGTGTGAGTTATTGGTGTGTGAATCACACAGACTTGTCATGTAGGCTTATTTCATGAAGCGCGTATAAAATGAATCATGGGTATCTTACGCGTATTTTTGAACAAGTTTTTTTCTCCGAGAGGAATGCGCCCCAAGTTTAAAATTAATATTTATGAATGTTGTTTGGTCAGCTGGCGCATGCAGAAGCAAATTTATATTATATAATTTCATGTTATTGAAACCTCACATTTCAAGTAAAGGAATATAATTTTTGGTCTGTGTGTTTGTCTAACATTTCCTAACAATGATCTACTGTTATAGAGAAGTTTTTTCAAAGAATTTAACATTTATCTTACACTAAGAAAAAAATTTTGATCTGCTGTCATGGCCCCTAGGTAGCTTCCTTTCCTTGGGCGCCAGGATTTGATCAAACTTTAATCATACATTTATATTACCTGTATATATGAGTATGCATGCATCAATGAAATATTGATGCATATTTGTCTTATTCTTAAAAAAAAAAATGTTTCCTTTTTGTGCCTCATTGTTACCACATGGGCCATCGGGGAACTGAACAATTTTGAATCTAAAATATAATACTGTAAAATCACATATTTTCATCTGGTCAAATTTTCGTGGTTTGAGTAAAAACTCATGCTTTGTGGGGATTTGAATTCGTGGATGAAGTATTGTTGAGTTGTTATGTATTTAAAATTTTACATTTCGTGGTGGACATGAATTTGTGGGTCTCTTCATACCTCGAAAACAACGAAAATTAGTGATTTCACAGTATCAGGAAACAACCACATTACTTTTATAAGCTGGATGATGCATTTTGCCATTCCAAGTCTAACCTTCTCTGTGCATTTTTCAGATGGCAAATTCCTGAAAAAGTGAATATCATGTAGCTTGAATCTTATTCAACTTTGTCTTGATATTTCTCTATTTGAATTCAAAATTAAATATAGAATAATGCTAGATCAGGTGTTTACCTGTTCCTCACTATTTACCAGGAGACTTTTATTGTGTACCTCATACAACAGGCTTTGACAATTGTGTAAGTTGGATATTTGAACATTCAAAATATGAAAGCCACAATGCACAGCTCAGCCCCCATTTTTCATCAGCAGAATATTAAAAGATTTTTTCTTCTTTTCTTTTAAGGTGGCTCATTACATCCACAGTTTATTGTCTCCCGCTTGAAAAGTGGGGGATATTAATTTGGGTCTGTTTGTCTGTCCGTCTGTCCATCTTTCTGTCTGTCTGTAATGCTTTCGTTTCCATACAATATCTCGAAAACCCATTAAGCTTTCGCAATGAAATTTTGCATAGCAACTCCCTATGGACTAAAGAAGAACCCTATTGATTTTGAGGTCATAAGGTCAAAGGTCATGGTCACATTGCAGGTTCATATTTGGACCCATCTCTTTCATTTCGGTGTCAGGTAGCTGCCAGGTTAGATTCAGAATTCCAATGAAAATACCCTAGCTAACCTGCCATGAGAGCATACCTTTTTGGTGCAATGATCTATGTACATATGTTTGATATTGTGTGTTATGCTTAGTTAAGTTGCTTTTGAAGTGTGCTTTTGTGGGTTGGCCAGCAAGGGAAACGCATTCCTTCATCCACCCTGTCATGTGCCACTAACTTTTCCCTGTGCTATCCTGCTTTTGTTCTTACTCAGAGACATTCACCTATTCTAAGACACTCGGCGCAAATTACGCCCAAGCCATGGTGGGACTCTTACATGAGCCGATGAACAGTTCACTCTTTGATAACCGTGACTCATTAAGGGTGGTGCTTCCTCACCAATGCAGTGGAGTCTGCCACACACAAACTGTCAAAAGACATTCACGTTGGATGTGATGACCTTTCACATTCCTGACTATACAATTATAACAAACATTCATGTGTAATATCACTGTTTGTAATTGTTACTACCACCACTAGACATGTTGTTATTGTTATATTAGGTATGCATTTTGTGTGAAAGGTTTTATTTATTTATTCATTCTATTTTATCTTTTAATTTTATTTTATTTATATTTTTTTCCCCTACACTCTACTCACTTTGGGCCTTTGGAGGTTAACCATGATTTCATTCAACTGATTATTATCACTTACATGTCTAATGTTTTATTACATTTCATTACATAACAAATAAATCATGGTGATGTCTGCCCAAACTTAATACTGTGTTGTCTTACTTTATGTCATGGCTGCAGTTCCTAAGTTTAAGGTTAAGGAAATTAATATATTATTAAACAGTGTTTAATTGTGATTAATTTATGTAATGTGCCGTCTCATGTTATGTAACATACTTTTCATGCTTCGTGTTCTGTCAAGTGTTAAGAGTTATCTCTCTTTACTTATTGATTATTCATGTTAGAACTCTTTTGTGTTTTTTTGGTAAAATTGTTGCATAGAAGCCCAATCTCCCATGCAGAGTTGTCGTTCGTTCCTCTCTCATACACCTCTGCGATGGGCTCACGTCAAGATTTTTGACATAACGTATAAAACGTGATATTTGAAGGATTGTTGTTTTTTTTTTAAATCATAGTTCGAATTTATTTCTAAATTGAGACCAAGGCACAAAGCTTTAAAAAGTAGGCCTAGAGTCGACACTGTCATTGAAAAATTCCTAGACTTTTTGAGAAATACACCTCTCTCTCTCTCTCTCTCTCTCTCTCTCTCTCTCTCTCTCTCTCTCAGCTTAAAAAGAGGAAATTGACAACGAATTTTTTTATAGTTCATGAGACCAGGGCACAATGATTTTTAAAAGCAGACATTGTTATTGAAAGATATCCTTCGATAAATTGTCATTGAAAAAAAGATTTTTGAGAAATAGGATACCTCTTTCTGGTTAAAAAGGAGGAGTTCGAATAAAAATAAAACCGTAAAATATAAAGCAGCATAAAAACAAATAAGCATTGAAAATGAAAATGGAGCAGAGAATTTGTAAGAAAACATATGAAGACCCATTTTGGAAGAGGAGGGGGCTAGGTTCCTTGAGTCTAACGCAAAAAGAGGAGGGACAAGGTCCATCTTCATTTTATTTTGTGGATGTTAGCTTCGGGTGTCCAATTTTACGAAAGAATCAATATGGCCTTTTAAAATTCAAATCTATAGCATTGTCACAAATAACAATGAATTAATGGTCTGAAATATGTCTGGTCATTCAGCAATGCAGAATAGAGGCTTATTTAGAATAAAATCTACAAAATGGCTTCCTTCTTCGTGTTATTACGTACGATCTTCCTTGATATTCCCTATAGGTTTTCTTTTAACTTTCAAAAAATAATGATAGAATTAATATTTTGGACAACCCATAAAATTAAGCCTATTCACTTTTTTTAGCTAGATCTACTGAATATTGAATAACACGACATAATTTTTGTTTGTTTTAGTTTTCAATGCCGTCTGGATATTTTACTACATTACCTTTGAAGATTTTTCAATAAAATTCATTGAGATCTACCTGAAGATTACTAAAAAAGAAAAATAAACACATTTTTTCTGCTGTTGTGATATGTATCGTAGACGTAGTAATCCGTTGTTTTTCTGTTTCAGTGTTTGCATTTTTTTTATTCTTGAATTAAAAAAAAAGTTTAATCTATACGCAAAAAATATAGATTTCATTGCTCAAGTTATTTAACATCCATAATTATTATTTAAAATCTTATTTAGTTGCTTGTATTTTCTTTACGATTATGGTATTTTGATGTTTGTTGTTTTGATTCTATAGTAACGTACGTACACTGTTCTTATCTGCGAGGACAGAACTTTAGGCTTAGTAGTCGTTTGTTTTTTCGCTGTAACAGTATTAATAAAGATGGTTATATTAAAATAGCTGATACACTGTAAAGTTACCAAAGTGTACTACAATTTTCAATGCATTAAACATACTTTAAACAACAAGTATGATGTTTAATACTGCTTGAAATCAACTTTCATGTGACTTGCGGATCTAAAAGAGTATTAATAAAGATGGTTATATTAAAATAGCTGATACACTGTAAAGTTACCAAAGTGTACTACAATTTTCAATGCATTAAACATACTTTAAACAACAAGTATGATGTTTAATACTGCTTGAAATCAACTTTCATGTGACTTGCGGATCTAAATTTTTGATTGAGATGCACGTTTTAATTGTCACCTTTCACGGATATTTTGCAATTTTATCTTCAAATGATAGCTGACTATAATATCCATCAGAGTATAATCCCAAAGGAATCCAAGTAAACAAATTTATGTTGATATTTTCAAGAAAACGTTACATCAAAAGCACAAATGTGTGAATTTTCTCGGCGGCCATGACTTCTCGGCATCCGGGCACCAGCAGTTTTCTCCAACGTCCGCGCCGTGTCAATAAATACCGCGTCATCAGTTTTCAGCGTCATTCTTGTTCTTGCAAGAGTTCCAGCCAGTTCGTTGAAAATGGTTAAGGCGCGATCTCGTTCCCGTTCCAAGTCACGGTCTAAGAGTAGGAGCCGCAGCCGAAGTCGATCTCCAAAGAAGACTTCTCCCAAGAAGGCAGCACCGAAGAAGGTTGTAGCAAAGAAATCACCGGCCGTAGCAAAGAAATCACCAGCCCCAGCTACCCCAAAAATGGCGAAACGAAAAAGTCGGAGCCGTAGCCGCAGTAAAAGCAGAAGCAAGTCCAGGAGCCGAAGCCGAAGTGGATCGCCAAAGAAACCTAAGAAGGCCAAGAAGTCACCAAAGAAGAAGGCGTCCAAACCTAGAGCTGCAACAAAGAAAGCCGCCCATCCGACGACACTGAACATGGTGTGCGCTGCCATTACAGCTATGAAGGATCGTAAAGGATCTTCAGCCCAAGCCATCAAGAAATACATCCTCGCCAATTTCAAAGGGGTAAGCGCTACACAATTACCGTCGTCGATGAAAGCAGCATTTGCTAAGGGACTGAAAAGTGGAGCTCTTGTAAGACCTAAGGGTTCTAGTGCCCATGGCGCCACTGGACGTTTCCGGGTTGGAAAAGTAGCAGCACCAAAGAAGAAGGCAGCCAAAAAACCAAAGAAGAAAGCAGCTAAGAAGCCCAAGAAAGCTAAGAAACCAAAAGCAAAGAAACCGAAGGCAAAGAAGAAGGCAGCGGCTAAGAAAGTAAAGAAAGCAAGAAAGGCAAAGTCACCAAAGAAAGCGAAGGCAGCCAAGAAGCCCAAAGCACGGAAGTCGCCCAAGAAGACCAAATCCAAGGCAAGAAAAAGGCCCAGCTCCCCAAGGAAGGCAAAGAAAGCAGCAAAGGCTAAGTGAGCAGCTGTTCACTAAATAAAACCCCACGGCCCTTTTAAGGGCCACCCACATTTTTAGAAAAGATGCCTCTAGAGCAGTGGTTAAAAAGAAACGTAAACTTAACATCAGGCCACTATTTACATGTATACTTTATTTATAAACTTAAGACTAAATTATTGAAGAACTCATATTGCTCCCATTAACCTCTGTAGGTCTTTACATAATATTGTAATCCCAGTGATTTGAAAAGATTAAAAATTTCAGACCAACATTTTTAATCTCTACAAACCTCACTGAGATTATACATTACATTATACATAGCACCCAAAAACTTTTGAAATTTTAAAACTTAGGTTCCAGGATGTTGTATTTAATCATTTTTAGGACTTTAAAACACCCCCTATTTTCCGTCGAAAATCTATTTTACAGCTAAAGTATTCTACAGCTACTTTTCCTGTAGATTTTCAGAATTTTCCTTCTTCTTTTTTTAATATATTCAGCCCCCCCCCCCCCCCCCCCCCCCCCCCCCCCC